>JAQGAS010000653.1:0-38771 GCA_034686365.1 Pachymerium ferrugineum | reverse complement strand
AAAATGAGAACTATGTGTTGGGCCCTTATTGAAAAGTTGTAGTGTGTTCAGATCAAACTATATACAAAGTAACAGTCTATTCAAATTATGTTATATTATACCGTTATCTCTCGGGCAAGACGTGTTCATATCTGTGCATCAAGATTGTTGCTACTTTGAACACTTGATTTTTAGATTTTTCACCTCTTATCATTAATTTCATTGGGCAAGTACTAAGTAGTAGATGCAACTAAGTTCTAGGTAAAAACAGAATTTTGAAGTGAAAAAATGAGAATTATATGTCGGGCCCTTATTGAAACCATATACAAAGTAAACAGTCTATTCAAATTAGGTTATATTACACCGTTATGTATATAATTTCCATATAAAACGTAATATATGACTACAACTTACCATATATTGCCCTTTCATTTATAAAGGGAAGAGGTCACGTGCTGTGTTAATTTTGTTTATAAGAGTCAATAGATTAATCTTTTCATTCAGACATGATTGTGCAGAGAATTAGAACCTGCCTAGTTCATTTGTGCTTCAAATTTGATAAGTCTGAGAAAGGAACGAATTGAAGCTTAATGCCACTACCGATTAATAGAATTTTCAGATTCATTATACAGCTTATAGTCTTAAGTGAAAAGAGTGTAAACCCCCAGAACTTCATTACTAATTTAATTGAAAAATAAATTTAGAAAAAGATTTTATGACTTGACAACTCTTAGACTTAAATTCAGACACCTTTGTAATAGAAAAAAAAAATTATTTCAAGGAAGTTGTCACTAGTAACAGCTTTAAGATCAATTTTTCAGAAGACTTTCACTTCGCTCTTCAACCACAGACTCGATAAAAGATTTAATCGATTCAAAGTCCGATATTCTCGACACATTTCAATGTCTCCTCCATTTTGTTAAGTGTCAAGCCCTTCGAGTTGGCAGTTGTCGGTTTAGTCACGTGCAAATGTGGTAAAGAAGAACGATGCAAAGGGTGAGAGTTGTCTCTTGTAATTAGGTTAGAGGGCACCATTCTCCTTGCAGCGAATCAATCAATATCTGTGTGTGAGAGCAGGAAGTGAAGAAGGACAACCACCGGATAGAAGGACTCTTCCTTTCTTTCGTTCGAGTCGCTCGCGTTCTCTTTTAAGAAGAGGTGAGGCGGAAGAACCGTGGTCGGATGAACTATGTGGGAGTCTGCGGCATAATTGAATTTTCCTTTTGTGTTAACTATATCAGAGGGATTTGGTTTAGAGAAAATGTGCACGCTCCCAAATTTGATTTGGACGCTGAGTTTTTTTTTTTTTTTTTTTCCATTTCATTCTTCGTCCGTTTAACCGATGGTTTTAAGTCGCAACATGTAGTTTGTAATTTGGATTGACAAGTTGAGAAACAGTCTTAGTGACACGATTAATTGGAATGTACGCGGCAAATGGATTTGTTCTGTCGAGGTGGGAAGAGAAGTTTGTGTCTAGGGAGTTTGTTTAATATTTAACTAAATAAGCTACACTTCTCTCGACTCAATCTGGCATCGGAAAACTTGTTGAAAATGCAGTGCATTGCGCAGACATGAGATTAATGATGGGTGATGGAGATTAATCAGAGTCAACGCGCGTGTTGCCATCTAGTCTGATTAAGCGCAGGAAAGGAAAGTGAAGTTAAGTAAAATTTTCCAGGTGACGCTTTAAAAAAGATGCCCCACTGAGCGAACATATCTCATACAGACAGATAGAACAAACATCATTTTTTTTTTGTTGAAGGCTCTGGGCAGTAGGTGGTTGTCACATTCGAGAGACTTGTGCTGGGGATCAGAGGTTGAAACGATTTGCTCACAACAGTGAATGACTGCTTCTACCCCCTCTTCTTTGTGTTGATTATTTTTCTTGGGTGCTGCGTTTGATTGAGGGGGGGAATGGTATGTTTGTATGACCAGCAGGTGTCTATCTAACTGCAAGTAAGATGGAGTTTTCTGCCTGTGGATTAATGTTCCCTGGACTGTTTGGCGTCAGGTAATAGAAGGCGAGAATTCTCGCGGGCACCGCCCGATTAATGGACGTGGCGCCGAAACCGCCCACGCATTCGTGTGTTGGTATAATTCTGGATAAAAAAAAGTATAATTGATCTGTCATCAATTCGGAATATGACTTCTAATCCACTTTTGAGATGATGGTGTTCGATCAAGATGATGATGATGGCTAACAGCTGCAAGACAACAACAAACTGATTGCCTTGCAGTTTCATTACTGAAAGAGATTGTGCACTTTTGTTAATGACACACCTGCAATCTTATCCTAGATTCTGCCTGGGTCATAATGCTTTGCTCGGAATGCGTTTGCCTCTCGGCATGTACAAGAGGATTGTGATTGTGGGCGAATAAACAGAAGGTACAAGCGTTGCGGTGTAATTTCCCATTACTGCCGCCTTTTTCTCGTTTTCTCAATTTACCTATGAATGCTTATAGACTTGAAAAATCGATAACTATTTTCGATGAACCAATTCCTATTTGCTTCAATTAGGTAAATTTACACATGGATGCTTTCGCTTGTTTAAAGTGTTATGAGTCATTTTTCAAACGTTACAAGCCAGCCACAAAATTATGTAGAAAAAAAATTGTGAAGGAGCAAGCAGCCTATGGAAATAGGGAGAGTAATTCAATTTGCATTGTAAATAGTTGCGTAGAAATCTGGATCGCTTTGTTATTGTATATCAATAGGTGACAGAGCTGTGCTGAGATGCTTAACAACCGGATAAATCTCGTTATAGAGTCAATAAAATGTCAAACGGTAATAATGGTTTGATTGTCTCGATGATATGAACATCAAGAGGCGTTATACTCTATTTGCATTTTATTGTAAACCTAATAGTTTGAAAACAAATCAAACACTCTTGTTTATTTTGAAACAAAAACGTGTTCTAATCCAATATTCATGACTTAAGTCAGTAACTTTATGGGCAAATATGCTCGACTTTCCATTCATCGATTTTCGTCTTTTTTTTTTTTTTTTTTTTTTTTTTTTTTTTTTTTTAAAGTCATTACCTTCGGGATGCAGTAGCGATCCACCAAAAAGCAGGTTCACTTGCACTCCATGGAGGTTTGCGTGCACTATAAGCTTAGACTGCTGTTGAGTTCGCTTTTCCTCTATTAAGAGATTACTTCGGGTTTACAGTTTGATTAGAGTGAGGTTTATCGGAAATCGATGGGGAAACGCAGACCTGATTTGTTGTCGTGGCCTCAGCCTTATAGAGAGTGAATTTTATAAGTTACAACTTCACATCTTTTAGAATTTCGCTTTTCAATAGCAGGTTCAAATACTAAGTGTATTTCAGCTTCACTTCACACCACACTCCTTACGACTTTTTTTTAACGTTTGAACGTGACTCAGCAGCCGTAATTTGGACCCTCTTGTTAAATTAAAACCGTAGATCTCACATGGGGAACAAAAAAACTAAATTATAATAAATGCCTCCAATTTTCCTTTTCTTTTTCTTAAAATGTATTTTACACTTAATGTTTTTTTTTTTCTTCGCCGAGGTTTTCCTATATACGAATCACCATTTTATATACACTAAAGAAAATAATACGGTTTCTTTGTGTACACAACAGAATGCATTTATTCAGTTTGCAGGTGTAGTGGGCGCCCCAATATCTCAGTTGTTGCAATTGCAAGAGACCATTAAAGTTGCTGTATTCTTAGAGTTGATGGGATGAAAAAAGCTATTATTTGTCGGTTGTAGAATGAAAATGGGAGGTGGCGGTTTAACGTAAAGTGACTATTAATGATTCTATTTGCACGTTATTAAAAACGGCTCTTCATCGAGTCGGGCACCAACTGCGCCTTTTATTATTATATAAACAAGAATTTTTGCACGACATTTGCATAGAAAAAGAGTTTGTGTTGATGAAGGAGAAAATACATCTATTTGTCTCTTCAGAGGAAATTCACTAAGGAAATGGACGCGGAAAAGATCCATTAGCTTTCTTTTGGTGTGGGACACTGCACTCGATTTCTTGGTTGATCGGCTACTGGCTTCAACTTAGCGTGAAAACGATTTATACTATACTATTTTTACACCTGGTGTTTTTATCGGTTTTCTATAGTGTAGAGTGACGATGCAGGAGGGTTAGATTTTGGAAAAATGAGTGAAAGGAGTTTCATGTAGGATTATTTTCCCGCTTGGTAATGTGACGTCGGTTTATGATTAATATGGTTGAGAGTCTTTATTTTGAAAATGCCTTTTCACTGTTTTCATAAATACTTTAATGCGAATGTCAAGGTTTAAATGGATTTATGATTCAATTTATATTAAATCGAAAATGTGTTTTTTTAATCTCTTTTTTTCCCTGCTCAAATGTATACTAAAAGAAATTGGAAAACATAAGAAGGGAAAAAATATTGTTTGCACTTGTGGAGTGTGAAAATTGAAAAGTTTAATCGGTTGATTGTTAGATGTAAGTTGGGAACGAGTTAATAAGTGAACTGGATCATCCTTTTGTACACAATGAATGAAAATTGTTGTCCAATTTCCAACTTCCTCAATTAGGAATCTTGATGGAAAGGAATTGCACAGGAAATAATTACATGGAGTGTCTCTTGATGACAGCCTAATTTCATTTGGGACTTTGAATACGTGTACAGTAAGCCACATAACAAGACATTATATTTTTATGTTGCAATCAAAGAACCTTGTTCTCAGAAAAGAAGGGGAAAGAATTATATTTTATATATGCAGTCTTCTTTGATCAAACTGTTTGATCTTAGAATTTGCTTAAATTTTAATGGAAATTGGATGTAATTGCATTAACTGTTTTCTAAATTTAGATGATTCAAACCAATTTAACTTATTAAGAACTCGGTAATTGACCAAAATCAATGAACGTAAACACAGAGGATGTTGAAGGAAACAAGAAATTGCTTTTATATCTGCCAAACCTATACAGTACGAAACCGCAAACCACATTTCCGTATCGTAACTTTCAATCGATATCACACATCAAAACCATTTTACCAACCGCAAAAAAGGCAAATATTTCGAATGAATAGAATAAAAAAAAAAACAAGCCAATCTTTTTATTGACGAAAAAAGAACAAACAATCACTTGCAACTCTTAAATTTCGCACCCATTCCTCGTACTCTTTAAAATCTGAAGAAAAAAAATCCTTAGGGATTCTGTAGGCGGAGGGAGAGAGAAGTTGTATTGATGCTAATGCATCGTGACGTCGTCTTACTTTATCACGCAAATGGAATGCACCGTGTTTTTGCGCGTAGCTCATTGGCCCATTGGGATTCGAAGCACCGCATTTTTTTTACCTGATGCAAAGTGCATGATTTTTTTTTTTCTCTTTCTTTCTCCTATGGACTACATCAATTTATCGAACATTTTTTCCCCTTCCGTCGTGAGTTTGTTAACGTGTGATCGTGCGCATGACAAGTACATTGAGTAGCTAGCTTTCGTTTTAAGGGTGGTCATTGGCGTGTCGCTTGCAGGCACGTGTATCCAGCAGTTTTCCAGCTCGAATGCACTCGGTCAATACGCTCGTGTGCCTCCTCTTGTGGCAATAGAAACAAGTCGGTTGGAAGAGTAGGTGGTTGTGTGTATTTTCGAGTGGGTTTCCTTTGATTCGTAATTGCGTGCTGCTGTCTGAGGAAGTGTTGTTGTTGTAAGACGAACGACCTCTTTTTTTTCTGCAAGTTTTGCTGTTTTTCGAGGGTTCTTTGTGTACGCGGCCACTTGGAATCAGTAGAAGGAAATGAAGAATGGGAGTGCACGACGCCCTCTGAAAAGATGCCCCGTTGTGTGCGCCCATTAACTGAACCCGCCGGTCTTCCTGTTGTCGAACAGAGACCTTCAACCTCCCTGCGCCTCGTGTATTGGCAATGGCATCCGTTTATGTTTCTTATACAAACACTCACCAACCCCTCGATAATGGTGGAAGAGAGAGAGAGGCTTCCCCTTCGCTTCCCCTTTTCCCCCCTTATTCCCATCATGCAACTTGCAAAGTTGGATAACGGCGAGCGAAAATTGCGGACGAGTGCCACCGACGAGTCAGTTGAGTTGATAGTGAAAGGAATCACTTTCAGCAAATTTAATTTGTGCCACATTGACTGCATCGAAGGAGACATGTTTGAATTAAATTTCAACTCGTTTGAAATGTGCAGGTCGTATAGAAATGTGTACACATCGATATCCTAAATTATTCTTGTTGTTATGTGTTAGGTTCAATTAAAAAGCATCTTTAACCTGACAGCGAGTGTCATTTATATCAAAGATATTTAAATAGAACCTTATGGATGATAAGGGTTGGAGACTGCAAATTTTGAAGGGTGTCTCGGGTGATTTGGTTTTAAACAACTTTTCAAACAATTCAATTGGTAGTTGAAAATTTTGATTTTGTATACAAAATTCAATTGGATTTGTCAATAGAAATTCAATAACTTTGCAGGTATTGAAACTCAATTTTCTACCTATAAATACTTTTGCCTATCTCATGAATTAAATATTTTAACTATTGAACTAGGGAACTGTTTCAAATTAGAAGTTAACTTAATGCACGCGCTGATCAGGGCATACGTTATAAAGTCTATATTGGATTTAAAAAAGGGTTGCTTCTACGGTACTGCCGGTAAATTTCAACAATTAACTTTGAAGGGTAGTCAGTCATCTTGTTATTATTAGATAAATCGGTATATTGGATATCGATTTTTCGGTAACCACCCCTCATCTGTTCAATTTTGGACACAAAGCGGTTGATGATCTTCATATGATGTTTATCTATTCTGTTGGAGTCGTGGATGGGCAATCAAATTTCCGGTTCTCACTTCGGTGATTGCGCTAACGAGAAAATTTTATTGTGTGCATTGACAAGAAAATTCTGACACGAATTTAAAATTTGACACCGAAAATTACGTATTCAGATTTTGATGTTTTTTTAAAATAGAAGAAAATACAACTGAGATGTCTAACATCTAATTTCTACTTTCTTGAAAAAAGAATTCTCCGCTTTTGAAAATTTTCAACAGATGTGTACAACAAAAGTTTAGGTGAAATATAACTAAAGTAAAAAAAAAACAATAACCTATCTGTAAAAGAAAATTTCTTTGCATCTCATCTCTTCAGGGAAATTTTCAAAATCTTTAACATCTTCAGCTTGAAAAAGAATATTTATCAAGTAGGGTATGAATTGGACACAAACTTAAAACGTATAATGAAGTTATCACACGAGTGTATACACTATACAAGAAACGACATTTCTTTAAACCATGTCCGCCCACTTAAAATGATCCTGCAGCCACTACAAGCATGTGACAAGGTTATGTTAGTAACATCTCCCCTACCCCTAGCGACTTCTCCCTTGCCGACCACACGTTTTCTCCCGCTTTGAGATGCAACTTTCCTTCTAGGAAATTGCACCCGGGATTCTGTTTGGTGGGTCCAACAAGAACCAACTCGTGTTGCCAAGCTGTATCGAGGGAGTCGTGAGTTGGGGAAGTCAGCGTCGCCTGTGAAATTGCTTTGACGCAAAGGGAGAAAACGTCGGAGATGTTGTGCAAACTTTAATTAGACAGGTGCCAAAAACAAAAAGTTCAGCTGTCATTAGAGACTCGTTCTTTCCAACTTTGTTATTATACTTCATTTCAACTATTCCTCCAAAATAGAAAAAAAAATCACTGTTTTCTTCTTCCTCTTTGAATGACGTTCATCGATTACTCATCAAATTTGATGACCAACATCAATTTGCAATCAAGTTTCACTACATAAATTACAAACTAACAAATTGATCGCAATATTTCGCACGAAACTTGAGTAATTTCCTTTTTTATCACCAAAAAAAAAAAAAAAAAAAGTATTTTTACGTCGTCGTTATAACTTTTTGCCGCTTAGCGTCGAATCGGAACTGTATAAAAATGTGTGGAGATTGGTTTATTCCGTCTTGCCATGTGTTTGTTGTTACAAGTGCCTGCATCCGGATCCTTTTATGGTTCTCACTACTAGTGCGAATGGGCGCCGAGATGCAGTTTGTTGCCCACTCGATTCACCGTGTTCCTTCTGTCGGCCCTTAATTACGGATTCCAAGTGAGCAGATGGCGAAGGGGGGAGGATGAAAAGAGGAGGGATGAGTCTTGCTCACGTGCAAGTTCATCGTAGTTGTGTAGCCGATGCTCAAATGGTTGCAGTTGTGTTGTTGAAGATGCTTGGGCGTGACGTGTTAGTTGGTAAAGTGTCGAATGCAAAGTGGCACCAGGTGCGATAAGAAGTAACGACAAGAAATGCAATGCAATTTGCGCTTAATTACACGAACCGAGTTGCAACTTTGTTTGCGCAATTGATTAGAACAAAAGAAAAACTTGATTATATCTATAAGAGTACCACTCGGAAAACTTTCTGACCAAGATTATTTTTTTTTCCTTTTTCCCCACAATTTAATATTTTTTCTCCTTTCCGCATCACTTAAAGTTGAAACCAATTGCTTAGAAAGCTTTCCTTATATAAATGTATTTTTAGCTTTTTCGTTTTCTCGCCAATACAGAAATGATAGTTTTGCATGCACGGAAGAAGAAAAATATCCATGCAGATCTTTCATTTATCGTCGGAGAGATTTACATAGTAATTGATGTCATTTTGTAAGCAGAGGCCATTTATCGTAACCTGAGTCAGGTGTAAGAAGAAGAGAGCAATCGATTTAGATTCCGTAAAGCACGTTTTCGTCTCGGTTTTGCTTTGCACTTTTAAACTGAGAAAAAAAAAAAATTTCTTCAGGGATAAAACTGCCGATTGATTTTTCTTCCCTTCTTAAATCTTAGGAGGCGAAATAGAAACGGTTGGTAGGTGATAACAAGTTGTTCATCTTCATTTTAATCTTAGAACCGAGGCAACTCAACGAACCGAATCGTGTGCCGTTTTCTACACGATGATACGATCAACGACTGCCGATTTCTTCCTCTGCTTTCGATCAGGAAATGAAGTGGAGAAAAACCTCTGGCACACACAAGGTTTTCACCTACCAACTTTCTCACTTTAAACTAGAGTTTCAACTCATTATACAACTACTTGCCAAACTTTTGTTATAACATTTGGGATTTTATGTGTATACATATACTTCGATGAGGTGAACATTTTATAGGGTTGGTGTTTCATGTATAGAAAAAAAAAAAAAAATGGAGAATTTACTGCCAAACACCTATACAAGTTGAAAAGTTTTTTTTACGACTCTAGACTTGATCCATGTTGATCCTTGCTCCTCACAGTAAATATCTCGTACCATCAACACTCAGTAAAATTGCATGTTGTTCTACATGTACCAAGTTGCAGGCAAAAAAAATCTTTTTTTTCTTTTAACTTCTTTTTTTTTTTTATTTAGAAAAGAAGAAGTAGAGGTAATGAGATGTGAGTTGGTTGCCATCTGTTTCTTGTGTTTCTTAGCAGGGACAGAGATCTCTTTCTTCTTTTCCATTACCAATCGGTAGGAAAGTAAAGCTTCAACTAAAACTTCAAAGAACCCGACAAAATGAAACATGTTGTGATTTACTTGTAGTACGATTTTCAATAACTAGCAACGAATCTTTGTTTATTTTTCAGTTTGGTTCTATCTTTTGGCTACGAGCCAAAATAAAATGGGAATTCAATTAATTGCATTGAATTTCACACATCATTTTTTGACTAATCGATAATTAATTAATAATCGATTAGGCTAAACGAATTCTTTAAACGTTATCGATTATTATCAACTTTAAAATTTCGTATAAAAATTTAACTAAGTCCACCGCTCTGCACTTAACATATCATAACGTTTTAATTAAGTGGTCTGAAGTGACGTCAATATTCATATCTTTCTTCCGTTTCGTGTTTTTGTAACTAATTTTTTTCTTCTTCCAACACACTACTCAAAAACCTGTTTCTGAATTAATTAATTCCCAGCTCATTTTAGAAAATTTGAATAAAAGATATTTTTATAATTACTAACTGTGAATGTAATAGTCCTTTGAATTACACCCCCGCTTACGTAATGATGTGCTATGCGTTAACGTTTACAGTCTATCTTTTTTCTTTCCCTCTCTGCCTTAATCCCACCGTAAAGAAAATAATGTAATGAAAACCTGCAGGCCAGAAATGAGGTAGTAAAACTTGGATAAAGTAGATCGTTTATACATCATAACTAAAAGCGAGGATGGGTATTTTTTTTCACATATTCCTTCATATACATTTGAGGGCGGTGCAAAATGTAGTTTGATTGTGAATGTAAAGCAAATGTAATTGTAATTTAAAATTTAATTAACCTAAAACAATCTAAGAATAATGACGCAATTCGTTTTATTAGGTAGATATAAAAGTTGGGGAGAAAAGTAGGAAAAGAAAAGTGTTAGGGTCAATCCAATCGATTTTTGTTCACTGCCGTATAATTTTTTCTTCCATCTTGTAACATTTATAAATTTTGTGATTCGAATCCGTTAGAACGCACAGCAACAAACCGTTGAACTGACTGCGATTTTAAATGAAATTCGTTATACAGAATCCTATATAAAATTCTAGAAACCCAAATATTTTCTCTTTACAACCGCCTTTTTATATATAAAACTCTGAAAACCTTACGTGTTTTTATTGATCGACGGTTTGTTGGATATGTGTCAATTAAGAAGAGGTTTCTTGAAATGTACCTTGAACTTACGCATTCGTATTATTGGCCTCCCTCGTAAACCGAAATACGATCTTTCATTTTTTTTATCTCTAACCCCACTATTTTTTTCTTCTCCCTACATTTGGGAGTCCCAGATTGAAACATCAAAGATAGAAAAAAAAGAGTGAATAGGCGTATTCGTTGCCACTCCTTCTATGAAAGTTGATTGCAGAAGGAGGATTAGCCCCAGGATACCTTAGGGCAAAACCACCCTAAAGATGAGAAGATGAAAACCATCAGGTGAGAAGGATCCGGTCTTGGATGGTTTCATAAAGTCATTTTTAGTCGGGTCCTCAAAGCACGCGTGACATTTAGGAGTCTCATCTTGGGTCGGTTATCACTTTGCCTCTTATTGGCTGTTTTTAGCTGATGTAACTTGCAGTGACTGCACGAACAAAATTGCCTCAGTAAATGTTGCACACTCTTGTCGCAACGCCTCCATAAATCCGAGCTTAGAGACGCAAGTATCAATGTTGTCGCTTGCTTCGTCGTTTGTGAATTTGTTGTCTTCACAATCATCATGACTCAAAATATAAAGAATAGAATTTTACACTTTGAAAACCTTAAAGCAACAAAGTTCTGTATATTCTACATATCTGGTCTTAATTGACGTCTGAATCATTTAACTCGCAAGATGGTTCATCTGGCACAATAAAAGTCTTATGAAAATTCATGGGGTCAGAGGCGACTAAAATCAGGCTTAAACGTTGGCACTTACACTGCAGACAATAAATAACAGCGCTTCAAAAATTAAGAAATAGTGGCCTGAACACCACCACAAAGGTTACGTGCAGCAATATAAAGAAATTAGAGTTATCACCGCCTGTCCTATATGAAACTTAGCAAAGAAATTAGGACTTAAGCACTCTTAAATAACACTCAAACAGCAAAAAATGAAAATAAACATGCGATTTTTCTAACAGGAGTAATTAGTGACGAGGTCACATTAAACAAACAAAGAAATGAACTTAACGCCGCTGGAGATTGCATTTGCTCGTATGCAATAAACAGAAAAAATTGGGACGAGTGCCATGTGTGGATTACTTCAAATAGATGTAAACAGACAATCAGATGTAAGAGACTAATAAAGAATAGTGAGGTTTCGAAATCTTCCTTCAGCAATGACGAACAGAAAAGATATGGGTAGAAGAGGAAAAACTATGATCCTCAATTGCAGACACGATTGCATCACGCTCCATTAACTCCTTGTAAGAGTAAAGTTTCGTTGACAACAACTATGATTGGTTGAATTAGGCGTGTGCCATGCAGAGAAAAAATAATTCTTCGGTTCAAATTGAGTGTGAGTACTCTTGCAATCGGTTTCCAATAATCCCAGAACCTACTTGGCCCTAAAGAAAAACTATGTTGTTAGTATTGATGATGTTTAATTGGGCAACACATTAATATAACAAATTATTACAATAATTCACATTTAATTGTCTCCAATAAGCAATCAAGAGGTTTTTCACTTGAACGTTACGCATATTTGGTAATTGGAGTCTCTTTGCAAGGGGTCCATAAAAGGGACTGCTCCAATTAGTCAGCATTGAGGGGAAAGCTTAAAAGGGGGACATTAGTTCGTGGAAAGTCATTTGCCACACCAGATGGGACCGAGTGTGAGAGACATTATCCATTTTTTTTATATTAATCATTTGCCTGATTTGTGTTGTGGTTCTTAGAAAATGCGAATAGGAAGACGGAAAAGGATTTCTGGTGCAATATGTTGACGCAATACGGATTGTGCTGACGACCTATTGATTAGTTATTTGTGGTTCTTAACATTTCTAAAGAGATCGATGGCGAATTTTGGCGTCTTACTCCATGTCCAAGTTGGTAACTGTTGGCTCTAATTTATTCCTGGTGTTGCATCTGATTATAATTACAAGTAGCTGGGCAAACCGCGCTAGAGATTGTCTTCAGTGGGCGCCTCTCTAAGTTGCTATCTGTCGAGCTCGTTTTCTATCGCTTGGGATGGAAATTCATCCTAACATTTTTCTTGCTCGATTACAAAAGGGAGGAGTAGGTTTTCTCGTTAAGTACGGAGGAAGGCGCTCCTCATGTCAACCAACATCTTCAATTTGAAGTGTAAAAGGCCCGGCACTGTTCATTTATCTCATTTTTAGGACCACGTTAAATCCATTGATTTTTCTTTTTTCATTTTATTGAAGGGTGAGAATCAATTGATTGTTCTGTACTGAAAACAATTTTAGAAAAAACTTGATTGACAGTTTTGAAAATTTTCTAACATATTTTCAACCTTCTTGGAAGATGATCTAATCTTGGATTTTCAAATTTAATTATGAATTTGTTTTGTAAAAACTAATGAAATTTTTCAAATATTTAATTAAACCGGAGGTAAAATTGTTCATTTTGCTCCGATTTTTTAAACTACTGTACAAATTTAAATAAGTGTTCCTAACAGATGTAACACCATTGTGTGATTACAATGACATTGTGCGTCATGGGCTACAGAGTTTACACTTTTTCCCACGTATCTCATTGATTTTTTTTTTTCTTTGGGGTGGTGGGTCATGAATATTCAGGTTGGTGGGAACTTTGTTACACCACCCCGATAGAAGGCCAATTGAGATCGGTCAAACCACTCGTCGTCGTGTATGTAATCTGGTGATAGCCAGTTTCTGCTGCTGATCGAGATAAAGGCAAAATTTATGTAGTGCTGGTGCTCGCAATCGGCCAAGTTCGTTTGATGGTTGCAAGATTTGGATCGTAACTCGGACTGGCGTATGGGATTTATTACAAGAGTAGTTTTGGCCGACGCATCGATGCGTAGGTCTCTCTCTTATGACGTGTCGCCAGTGGGCCGTGAGCCAAAGTGAAATCCGCTGGACAAATATTGTGTGCGGCCGTAATGGGAGCAAATCGAGGGCACGAGTCGTCTCGAGGAAATCAGTCGCTCGTTCAAAGGAGACCGTGTTACTCGCCTCGCTTCTATGAACTTTAATTGGCTAAATGTTGCAGCGCCGTTTGTTACATTGACGAGATGGAAGAAATCGTAAACATAAAAAACTGGTTTCAACACCTTTGATTTTTCTCTGCGGGAAAAAAATCTTGAACCTGCCAATTTTTTTTTTTTTTTTAATCACTGCAGTGAAAAACTCCCCCATCGATTGCGCTTCACCGCAGGGCTTCAATGGCATCTCAGTCAGTCACCACGTGACTTACCTGTCCTTTCATCGCTCAGGGAAGAAGAGCAGTATGTGTCCTTCATTTTGTCATGTTGGATCATTTCCTCGCCTTGATTACACTTGGAGGAACGCCAACAGCCTACCTCGATTGCATTTGGCAATTGATTAGCAACTCCCATCTCAGCTGGCTTTTTGGTGATCGGGAATCGCTCGAGTGTCGTTTCGGGTCTCCATCATTCATTCGACCCCGGTGGAATAAAACCAATGTCAACTCGTTGCACAAAATCGATAGTGAGAGAGATAAACAAAAGTTTAAACTTTAGAAAAATACAACTACATTTCATTTTTTTTATAAGAATGCACTTTACATTTTGGGGGTAAAAATTTTGCAAGTAAGGATATACCGCTGTACGTGTACTATTTGCATTTCTTCTTTCCTGTCGTGCAATTGAAGTTGAACGTGGGCGACACACGTAACGAGGTCTGTATGACAACAGGCGAATGCAATTTTAGTACAGGTTGTGCGTGGATCACGCCATGTTTGTTTCTGTTGTGGCGTTGAATAATTGAAAGTCACGGTACATTTTGATGGCAGTGCCAGGTAAAGCTGTTAGCACACGTCACGTGATTGCACATTGCAGCCCTTAATTGAGCATTTTATCATTGGGGGGAAAAAAAAATTGGGCGAGTAATCTTTATCAAATATCAGTTATCGAATAAAGATTGTTTATATTCGCTAACTTTATCTTTTTTGCTGACAGTTGGGGAAAAATGAAAAAAACAATTCCTTGTTTTTATTTGTTATGTTTTTCAAATCAATATAATATAAGTCTCTAACTTCCGTGAGATTTAATCTTGGGGGCGTCCATTGAAACTTTGTTGAGACGAGTCATGTGATAGGGTGAAGCTCGTCTCCATGGTAATAAGCGCGTCTTTAACCCCGTTGGCAGATCCGCCCCTTGACGTTTCTAATAAGCACGAAGCTGAGTGAAGCAATTATAAGTTAACGACACTTCTCCAGGCAAAGTAAAGGCGCCTACAATTGTAGTAAATGAGGACCCATTTCCACTTTTTCATCGACCCACGCATTTTCCAACTTGTCCCATCGCATTGTAATTGCAAATGACAGATTCCAAAGCAAGGCAATTGACAGAAAAAAAGCCTAATTGCTTCTATGACATTTGACTGAACGAGTAAAAACCAAGGAAAAAAGTGGAAATAAGGGATTTGAGTCATGTTCTTTGTTTTATTACATTTCTTCGTGTAGTGTTTTATATTTTCCAAGTAGCCCCAACCTTCTTTGTCACTTCATATTTTTACAAGGGGCATTGGGTTTGAGGTCGACGCAAACATTTCATGTTCATAAATCGTGACCGCTTCCCTCACTGACAGTCCCATCTGGTGCCATTCCGATTCGGAGACACCCCCCCCCCCCCTTTATTCTCACAGCTTGGTGCTCAGTTGTCCATCCTTTCTGAAGAAGCAAATAAAAGCCGCTTGTGCACACTGAGTTGCATGATCTGCTTCGACTGCAAAGAACAGCAGAATGCACAGCGTAAAGTCTTTTTTTCTTTTTTAAATTCTATGCCTGCTGTACTTTTTAAACCATACCAAAAAGAAAGAAAAAAACTCAATATTTCAATGTACAGCTCTAGGAAATGTACTTTTAAAGGTGAAGAAAGTAGATATAGCATGGAAGGAACATTTGTCTATATTTGTCGAACTGGAAAGTGAATATAAATCAATATTTTGCAATTAAAAGATCAAAAAAATTCATTTTTCAAAATCTGTTTTGCAAAACGGATTTTTTTTAATATGCTTATGTTTCCCCAGTGCAGTTAATGACAAGAGTTTTAGATATTTTTAAAGTTTTTAAAGATTAAGTGTTAATGGGAGAAGTTGAGTGCATCACATAGTAAAATCTTTAATTAATTTGCAAACACGCCAGTAGAGTGTGCTAGTTGAGGGGCTATCTGTAACAGATGGCAGATGGCTGTGGGTATTGTTAAGCACCAAATGGTTGTCAATCTTTTATGAGTCATCTCGATTTTGTAGAAAGCAACCACTCGTTTCTCTAGAGGATTTAGGAGGGTGCGTCCTATTCCCAAACCGTGTGTGAGAGACGTCTGTCGACAGTCATCTCAGACCAGCAGGCAAAAGTTTCTCTTTACATTACCAATCATAAAAGTTGCCTCCCATCGCTGATGTTGAGATTTATGTTGCTCGCAAGGATGAAAATTGTCGATTTTCATCTCTTCTCGACGATGGCTAGACGCATGGCGTTGGCGACTAACAGGGTCATTATGTTCGACCGGAATAGAAATGCGCCCATTGGCGTACAAGTACGGCGAGGGGAAAACTCGGACTCGGCCGCTAATGGCGTATTTATCATTCCGTATATAAAACTACTAGTGTGCTTGGCAGTCTATTGGAATCCAATCATCTTGGGCGCCATATTGGTGAAGAAGAGGCATAATGCTATATTTCACAATTGGATTGAAATTTAGAAACGTAGGCGCAAGAGATAAATGTAATAAGTGAAGCGAAAAATCATAGGGAGCTCCGTCTCATCACCATTTCCTTAATGCTATTAGACCCAGTTGGCACTTTCATTTTATGTTTCAAAAGACTTTTTTTTTTTCACTCTCGGCTCGATTATTCTTCTGCTCGGTGCCATCTTCTGATTTCATTTAACAACACCGCTGCTCAACCGTAGACAAAGTTTGTTCACCAGATTCTTCAACTCTTTTGGTTTCTCGATTTACACACTTACTGGTAAAGTGTACTTCAGGATTTTCGAGATAACCGACTAAGATTTGTTAGTGGTATAATTTTCACGGGACATTACACGCCCTCTAGTTAGGAAAAGCGCTATTACATGTGTCGTAGTCGTAGAGCAACTGAACCACATATCACTGTTGTATTCTTTTAAAAATGTGCAGATTCATTATAAAGTTTAAAGCGAATCTTCAAAGCAATCAAATTGGTTTGTCATCTGCGGTAAGAAAATGGAAACAAATTGAACATGATATACGAGATATAGCAAAAAGAAATCATACGTTTTGGTTTGGCAGCCAATTGGTTTTTCTTTCAAAAAGCAAAAAAAAGAAAAAAATGAAAAGATCAATCTAAATTTAGCTTGGTAGAAGCATTTCCTGACGTTGTATTGAAGATTTTAGATTTATTTATTATACTCATCATCACCTGAGAGAAATTTTTAACGAAACATTACCGGATAATATTTTGAATATTCATGTGTCAATGCGTATAGAGCTGGATTGAATGGAGATGGCTCATGAGTTGGTAGATGAAGCGTAAACGAGTATCTCATTGGTTTGTTCACTCGATCAGATACAGAGTCCCAGCCTTATCCGATGCAATGGGGTATTGAAATCTCATAAAGGATACTCTGCCTGGGCGTGGCATTTTAATGACAATAAAATTGTAGTAAAGAGAAATGATTTACGAGTCAGAATAGAAATTGGCGAATTAACACGAGCAAACAGCAGTATCCGGCAGAATGCAATCTGCATTCAATAATCCACGCTGATAAAAGACGAAGTAAATATGCAAAAAAAAAAGAAAGAGAGAGTGGTCTGCTCGGAGCCATCCATTTGCATTACTTCCGAGGTGTTGAGCCCTGTCCCCAACATTCGCAGTCCAACCCCGGACGCATCTGCTTGCACGCTCAAGATAACGCCCCAACCAGCAGGAATTTAAACGACCCACTTTCTAGGCTATTGCGGAAGAAAAGAGCCAAGTATTTATGGCTTTCATAAACGACGCTCGTAAGAATGAGGCGCCAATATTATGCGACGGTCGAGTCAAATGCCGCGGCCATTGGCAAATATTAATTTGACGCTCTTCACATCAGATGAGAACTCGGGGCATTTTTATCAGTCGATGCATTTTTCATTGGGCGATGCAGTTCCCTATGAACGTGAATCAATCGAGACGTGACGCTTAAGTGGCACTTTGTCTCCCGACCTTTTTTTTTTTTTTCTTTTTTTTTCTTTTTTTTTTTTTGCCATCGGTTTTCTTGAGTCCACATGACGGCGAACGGTCAAGCCCAGTCTAGTAGGTTCGATCGGCGTTCGAGTGCCGTAAAAATCTAGTTTGCTAGCCCCGTAATTTGTGGTGAAGATCAGTAGACCCCTCTCGCAGCTTCTGGCTGTTTCCACCCATTCATTGGTTTTCAGCTGGTTCAGCATCCATAAAGAATCAGGCGTCCATGATTTATCGGGGGGGGCTAAGCAAGCGTGATGAAAGGCGCACGCACGATCCATCTATCCAACTATAATTTAAAGGTCTTTCTCTATACTCGAATATCAAATCCGATAGTTTTATTTCCACATGAATTCCACTCTGGCTAATTACTTGAAATAGGTGATTCGAGTGATAGTCAAATAATCCAAATTATCCAAATTAGATTTGGTTAATCACCTCGAATATAAATTTCATAGATCAGATTTTTATTTCATATTTTCAACGCTTTAATTTAAGTTTTATCAGTTTTTTTTTTTTGGCGGAAAAAATTGCAATTTGTCCTATCTTCATTCACACTTGATTTATTGATGCAAAGAGTCTGTAAAATGACAAAGAGAGAAAAAAAATGTCTCCCGAAAGGTTTAAAAAGCAATTAGTAAAAGGGAATCTTTTATTTGAAGTGAAAAAAAAGGTAGGGGGAGGAATAAGAAAAAGATTGTTTAGCAGATGTTTGCTTGATAAACGAGAGAAAACAAGTGTGAAAGTCACATTGGAATTAGAGTTTTCATATCAATTTTCTTTTATAGTCAAGGCAGGAAAAAGACGCCGCTGAAATCCCAAAGTAATTTTCTGTGAATCCTAACTATTTTTTTTCGCTACTGGTTTTTATTTCCAATTAGGGCTATCTCACACTAAACATTAGCCCAGATAGAGTCTACTAAGTCGTTTGAAGAATCAATAGGTTGACGAGAACTCCAACGTTAATTAGCAGTCGCTGAAAAAGTTACATGATAGTCTCTGTGACGTTAATGTCACACATTGAAATGGATTTGAGATTGCGAATGGCCATGTTTATTGAGTTGGCATCGTTGTTATCGGTGTTCATGCAGGTGACCTGATGTCGAGTGCTTAACGTGGGACCAAGACACTCCAGTAGGGCATTAAAGATAAGCCTCTTACAGGCTGAATTTTCTCTTTCCTATCGGCCGGAGTCGTGCCGTTTTTGGGCGCCGTTAAAAACGTTGAGTTAACCTATTTAAGTTATTTAGTATACTTTTGAAACTACAACTTGAAGATCTTGAGTGACGTAAACACATCTTCATATTATATGTTGTTCCAAGTTTTCATCTGTATTGATTTACATTTTGGTATTTCCTTTTAACTTTTCAATATTACAAAAGATGGTGGATAATGGAGTCGTGACGAAACCAATGGTTTATGCAAAGAAACAATTTTGTATTGCGACAAGAAGAAAGAGAACAAACCAACCTCATTTGGTGTCTTCACAAAGGTCAAGGGTGAATGCAGAGAGTGGCTCAAGATAGTTTATTAATAACCCATTTACTGCAGTAAAAAAATTATTGGTGCGATAAATGAAGTTTTATGTACATGTTTACATATTTGCTCAACATAGTGACACATTTTATAGCAGTGTCCAAGAAGTGTTCACAACTCCAATATAAACATATCTCTTTAACTTTACTATTACCCTTATCTAGAACTCTTTTTTTTAAAACTTGTAATTAAGGTCGAAAGTTCGAGTTGTAAAACTGTTTATTCAACGAGTTTAGAATTTTTTTTCCCACCCTTTGCAAGAGTTGTTAATGAAGTAAATCCATTTATCTGCATCTTTCAGATGGATTGACCGAGCAAAGGCTACTCTCACGCATTGCTATCATAAATCTTGAAGGCGCGCGGGGTATCACCTTAGCGTGCTCACGGGAGCTCACACACCCACCTCTGCTCTCATGTGTCGAAACTCATGCATTTAAATGGCTTAACCTGAAGCAAAGAGAAGAGAAAAGACTGGCCGAGGAGTAGCGATAAGGGCAGTAGTGGAGGTAAAGACGGCACTGTGCGCGTGTGCAATCTCTGGTGGCCCGTTCTAATCCTAACGAGCCTTCGTCTCATTTTCACTTTGACCACAACAAGACAGATTTAGTGTTTTGTAGAACAGTTTTGACAGTTTATTGAGTCGGGTGTTAAAAATGACGACGTTTTGTTAGGGATTTCATGGCTTGTGGGTGTTTTTAAAAAGAAATGTTGGGTAAGCAACTTGCGCCTTTTAATCGAAGTAAATAAAGAGGAGATGGAATTGAAAGTAGAAAAACAGGGAGGGGGTCAGTGCACCAATAGAGAAGATTACGGATTTTCAACCGGCGGATGGTAAAATGTCAGTTTGATGGATTAAAAAGCGACATCACATGACTTGGGAGTTTTTTAGACTTTTTTATATCCTTATCTTTAAGGAAAATATTTTTCAGGTTTTAAATTTACATCTTTTGGTAGTAAATTTTTTTTAAGTGCTTTGACTTCTTGTTGATATGTTTTATTGATATCTTTTTTTATGTGGAAAGGGGCCACGTAATATTTTTTATAATTTTCATTTCTTCATCTGAATTGCAAAATCGCCAATTATTGAATTCCTCGTCATTGGAATTACTGAATAAAACTTCCGATTGAACACCTGCGAGAAAGTGTTGATGGGGAAAAAGCATGCAATCTTAAAGCCAGGTTTTTTCACCCCTGTTTTTGCTGCCACATGAACACACTTTAAATTTTTATTTTCATTGCGGTTTTGTTGTGTGAAAAAAATTAGCCTAAGCACTTTTCCAAACCGTGCGTTTTTGCTTTGTGGTGTAGAGAATACCGGCGACTTATTTCATCGAATTATTCACCGGTTGCAATTGCGTCGGTCTGGCTTTGCGCCAAATTACGAGTTTTATCCGTCAACCCTAACGCATCCTCGCCACTCACCTGGTAGCTGTAACCGAGCTCAACTAAAGAACATCATTTCAGACGAAACGTATTTCATTCCCATGCAATAGATATGTTGATTCACTACAAGTGCAATTCACATACTTTTCCGTCACCTTCTTTAAAATTGAGGTCACCCGGGAGATTGAGGCACACCTTGTGTTACTATCTGGACTGGTTGCGACGACTGCAGCTCTTCTTCACTTCACTCTTCATTCCGCTCGTCATCAACTTGAGAGTCATTCGCACGATGAACTTGTGACGCGTTCGTCTCGGAACATAATTTTACACCACATGCTTACGCGTGCACTTTTCAAAATTTCCTTCATTACCGCATATCTTCGACAGTATTAAAACCTGTCATATTCTATTTTGTCTTCAAACTGCTTGTTTCTCATTTACATTCGAAAGAACTTTTTTCTTTCTCTTTTTCATATTGATTTTTTTTCTCTCAGTCTTTTCTTTTTCCTTCTTTCTTTTGCTACTTTTAGTGCCAAAAATGTTCTCCATCAGTAACATTGCTCTATAGTGAAGTGTAAGAGAAAACTTATGAATGGCAGAATAAATTCCTAGGCAATTTGGTGGTGGTGCCAAACTTTTTTCATTTGTGAATAACGTTTCTCGTATTTCTAAGAAAGCAACTTTTCCTCTCAGAAATCCGATAATTCAAATTCAATCAAAGCTGTTAAGATTTATTTACTAATTTTGAACAACTTTTAAGAGGTCTAGTTTTTATACTTATAGCTAAGATGTTTCTGCTATTGCAATAGATTGCTGCAATTTGAATCTAATTTGTAGAACTGTTCAAGATATCCGTGGGATAACTTTATACTAATGCTGTAAGACATGGTTTGCATCTAATTCATTCTCTTTCATTCATTTGGACATTTTTTTTACGATAATTATTCAATGCACAATATGACGCATTCAGTTAGATTCTTGTTTGGATTGTTCCAGCAACTGTACAGGATGGGGTGGGAAAGTTTGAGCCTGTTGAGCTCTAGGAAAACAAACGAGTAGGTGTTGCACTAATGAAAATTCATAAAACGTAAATATTAGCTTATTTTGGAATATCTTAAAACATTTTAAGTTGAACAGTTAAATGGGAAAAATTCTTTTATTTATATCACGGGTTTAAAATATGGTGATGCTACTTTTGAAGAAAAATTCAAATAAAGTATTGGTAACATTTGTCGATGATTGGAAGAAACGAAGGAAAAGAACAACACAGAATTCTACGTTTTGTATCTTTTGAATTTGCATACAATTTTCAGTTTAGCTCTTGTCTTTAAATTTGTATTTAAGGGTATTTAGCATAAGTCAATAGTCAAAAAGCTTCCGTTGTGCATGCTCTGCTAGATGGCAATAAACTTTGTTCCGCTTGCGCGAGGGGAAGCTTCATTTCATGGTCCACGACATCAGCCAACGTCCTCCTTTATCGGTACCGTCCACCAACCTCACCCACAGTCTCCGCCCACACACTCAGATAGCCAAGGGGGCGCAGCTGGAGAGACTGGCTGGGTCGAGAGGTCGGCCAAGCATTGCTCTGACATCGCAGGACAGATGAAAGAAGAAGGAAAAACAGAGAGAAAATATCGATTTGTGATGATACTACGAAAACACTTATCATCTTCCATTTTTAATGCAAGAACTTTTTCCTTTTATGTCCTTGATAGTATTGCTTAATGAAGTACATTGTATTTTCGAATCGAGAAGAAAAGAAACTAATTTCGTAGTTTTCTATCGAATCCATGTTATTTTCTTTGATAGCAGCAGGGGACATGAAACGTATAGAGAGACTGGAAATAATAAAGTTTTCTTTCTCTTCTTTCTATTAATTGCATTATTGGACTGATCTTTTTTTGCCCTCCCTCTGGCGTTTGGATCAAGGATAACGGCCAGAGGAGTCGTTTGCGCACTTGTGACGAACGCCAGACCTAACACGTTGTAATTTCAGGAAATTGGAAT
Source organism: Pachymerium ferrugineum (assembly GCA_034686365.1). Classification (NCBI taxonomy): domain Eukaryota; kingdom Metazoa; phylum Arthropoda; class Chilopoda; order Geophilomorpha; family Geophilidae; genus Pachymerium; species Pachymerium ferrugineum. The sequence continues at coordinate 16,040 of JAQGAS010000653.1, read as the reverse complement.
TTTTTATGACACCAAGAATTGTCATAACCCGACCGCCTCGCTGTAATCCAACTTTTCTCTCATATACAGCCGCTTTTCTGCCTTTGATCTTAATACCGCAATTTCCTCCCCTTTCTTTCTAATTAATACTTGTCAACAAACAAAGTAATGAATTACTTATGCAGATTTAATTATTTATTCGAACTTTTCTTTTTTGATATTAGAATTGTATATAATAAGGGGAAATACACAATATCGTAACTTCCATAACACTATTATTTCATGGCGCAGTGAGTCATCAAAAAACATAGGAAATTTTCATACATCCAAAGTGTTTGTTAAATGCATTATCTTTTTTGTTACTCATCACTTAAACATGAGTACAAAAAAAGACATAAAATTCCCATTCTATGAAAATTTAGTACCAGGTTTGTGATAATAGCGGAAACCTTGAGGGAAACGAAGAGAGAGAAAGAGAAACGGCCTGTTGTTGTATGACATCGCCCCAATACTGCAAATTTCCACGAAACCTGTCATAGCGATTGTCAATCGATTAACCGACATTGCGTTTTCACGCGTGTGATTGACAGAACGTCGGTAAATGGCAAGGGACAACATAGTTGTACTTTAAATTTGGCTAGGGTTTGCTATCAAGCTTAAGGAACGTGGCAGCTGCAGCAGCTTTCAGATCCACACAATCTTCCTTGTAAGTGATCTTGTAAATACGACACGTGTCATCATCCATGCCAGGCTTGTAGTGTAGCTCCCTGCTGTATCTTTCTCTCTTTTGATGGGTATTTCCTTTTACGGAACGAAAAGATGGCGAAGAAGAAGGAGCAAAAAAACTCGTTTAGATAAAGAAGCTTTTCCCTTTCAAAACCATTTCCTACACATCTGAGTATTTAGTTTCGGTGGTCAGTTTGACTTTCATTACTAACGATGTTTTCTGAAGGAATCACACAAGTTTTCGCCGCTTTCTTTGCAGTTATTGTCTTTGATGGCGTTCCCAGACTGTAATATTGATTGGATACCTTTTTTTTTCTGTGGGAGAATTTTTCAGTGAACTAACTCGCCGAATGCTAACGAGGGGAAATAAAAATGGGCTTTTCAAGTTTCTGGTCTTCTGATTGAAATTCGGGGTTTAAGTAGGATCATTACCTTAATCAAATTAATTAAAAATTTATGTACACGGAACATGATTTTTCATGGGTGTTTTTAAACTGTGCTTAAACTTAGATATAGGAAGTTCATTTAATGAGGGGAGGTTCATTGAAGACTTTTTTTTTTCTGCTAGATGAAAGGATGTTGTATCATTTTTTTTTTTTTTTTAGTTTAGAAGGAAAATTGGTCAAATGATTGTGTGTTTTTTGTGTTGAGTCTAGGGAATTACTATTTCAATTTGTGAGTAAATACTGGTCCAATCGTTGCGATCATTAGTTTTAATAATTGTAGAAACTTCTATTACTAATTGGAAGCCACAAGTTATTTAATTCTCTTGTCCAATTATAAATCGATATACTACTCGATAATATCTGTAAACTGCAAATGAAGACCTAGGAAACTAGAAACCAATATCGACCAGAAACGACGTTATCTCCGACCAATATCGACTTTCTCTCTTGCCATATTGTAAAGTGCTATCACAAAATTGAATTTTTTTGCTACCATGTAAGTGAATTTCACCCCTCTCCAAAAATTGGTTGTAAAAATTACTTTGGAACATTCAACTTGCCTTGAAACTTTAATTCTTGCAGATCGAATAAGTGCTGAAAATGTGAGTCAGTGGATTCTCTTGTATTATTGCACACTGCGAGTAGGTTCTCTTTTAATACTCGGGGGAGATAGTTGCAGTGCCCTCTTAAAGAGTACTGCGACCAGCATGGCAGAGGTGAGGTCGTCAATCCCTAAATGGCGCTGCCTAGAGACATTATGTAGTTGTTAGCTTTGCAGTCTTAAGTAAACTGTGTGTTTATTTTACGAGATATGATGGATGCCAGCAAGGTTAAAAGTTAAGCAGACGTTGCGTTTGTTGATAATTTCTTGTTCTTTGTAATTACAGATATTACCCAAGTCACTGGAGTTTTACGTGGTCGTGCTGAGCTTCCCTGTGACCTTTCGGTTCCGCTTGATGATCAGGTAACTCTGGTGCTGTGGTATAAGAATGACTCAGGAATCCCAATTTATAGGTAAACGTCACTGGTGAAATTGGAAACTTTTTTGTTAATTATTTTTTTTTGTTCGTTTTTTTTTTTTTTTAGTTTGGACGTACGCAATTCTGGATTGCTAGAAACAGCCACTCACTTGCCCTCGGATATGCTTGGTAATAGGGCTCACCTTAGAATTTCGGACCCTCAAGCCTTCCTGCAACTAGAGCCTGTCAAGGAGCAGGATGAGGGGCTGTTCAAGTGCCGAGTGGACTTCAAGACATCGCGCACACGCAATTCACGCGTTAACCTCACCGTTATAGGTATATAATTAAAGTATAATTAAGTTTGTTTTTGAATCTCAAAACTACTTTTTCTGAATAATGGTATTGTAAATCATAAGTTTCGATTTTAAGTTGTCACATTAGCCTAAATTTCATTAGAAACATTTTTTTTTTTTACGAAATCACTTATGGGATTTGATCAGAAAATCGATCCATTTACAGGAATATTAGCAAAGAATTGGACAAAATGCAAAATTTAAAATTTAATTAAGTTATATCATGGTTAATTAATCGCTATATAATTTTTTCTAAATTCTATTCCCAAAGTCGTAATCCAAGTTTATTTAAAACTTAATTACCTACATCTCATACGATTTAAACTTAAATCCCAAACATAAACTTCCTCTATTTTTTTTTAAATTTTCTTAATTGCTTTGCAAGATCCCCGTGGAATTGCAAAAACACTTGTTCATCAGTTCAAAAGATGTTAACCTTTAATATAGCGATCAAGTATAACTGGAGGTCAACCTTCTCAAGATTAAGGCGAACATTTAAGGTTTTGTAGAAATCGAAAAAAAGAGGTATTCCTTAATCGGCACATGCATCACAACTAGCGGCCACACAATTGGCGGACAGGGAGCGTTCAACTGCTCACTGCTCCAGCGACCATTCCACAATATGACTCCCCAAGAGATTGCGGAGGCATCCCCAAGGCGCAGTTGAATGGCCGCGTCAGCTTATGAGTGGATTGGGAGCTGCCACCTTGGCCATTGGAGTCAGAAAGAGTGTCCTGAAGGATGGCTCAATTTCCTCTCTGCCTCATTTTCAATGAAATTGTGTCCTCGCTGCGAACTAACAATTTTCTGCTTCCTTTTGAACTGAAAAATCATTTTGTAGCAAAATCTTTTGTGCGCAGTGCCTCCAACGGAAGTGTTCATAGTGGATGAAGCCGGGCAGGAAGTGAGCAACCCTCTGACTGTTAATGAAGATTCCAAGTTGATCCTCTCTTGCACAGCCGTAGGAGGTGAGTATATTATTGATAAGATCTCTGGATACATATCCAATTGAGTCGTTTTTATTCTGAGTTCGTTGCTCCTGATCCCGGTTGATGGGATGGAGGAAAAAAAATTCACCTTTTCATGCAGGCCTTGTCATATGACCCAATTGAGAGAATGTTTTTTTTTTTCTTCTTCTTCACAAAATATAAACTCTATAAATTTTTTTTTCAATTATTTTTGTCTGTGAAGAAGAGGACTTGAGTGTGCAAGATTTATTATCAAGTTTTTTAATCTGAGGAATTCCTATAAAAAATTGAGATAGAACACCATAAAATTTTTATAGATTTCACGAAGGCTTATTGATTCTTTGCGATCATGGAAAGCATGTCGCAAAGGGTTTTGTCTTCATGCTGATTTTGAGATGCGTCATGTACATTGCACTTGACCTCCTGATTTTGACATTCAATATGTAGAAGGTGTCATCTCTCGTTTTTCTTTTGTGCCATTTTTTCCGCTTGTCAGTGATTGAAATTCCATTAATGAAGGCGTTTGACAGTCGACAGACGTATGAATGCAAAAGAGAATGAGCGCGTCTAAAAGGAATTTCAAGAATGTTTCCCCGTGAAACGCTCGTACGTTTCTCTTAGTGCAAGAGCGAGCGATGTGTCAAATGTGATGAAAGCTTTAGAGTTAATAGTGCGCGGCTTTATCTCGTTGTCCTTTCAGGGAGGCCTCCGCCCCGGGTGACGTGGTGGCGAGCGTCAAAGTTGCTCCAGGAAAGCTCCGAAGTGTCTTCATCGGGAAAAGTGCGCAGTGACCTTATCCTCCCACGCCTCAACAGAAATGACTTGAATAGCAACCTCACTTGTCAGGCCTCAAATACTAACCTTACCGTCCCAGTATCCAAAATCATCATGCTCGATCTAAATCGTAAGTACTTTCTTGAGTTTTACTTTTCTATTTTCCAAGTTGTTGCAATTATTACACTAGGCCAATTGAATTAGATGCACGCACTTCAAGTTTGTGGTTTAATCTGTTCCACATCCCTTGTATCTGGTTCTAACTAATTAATTTACCCAACTATTAATGAAATTGACCAAGGAATTTCATAAGGCTTCCAGAGTGGATGCGTCTCTCGATCGATCAATTAGATTCTATGTTGTTGGGCTCCACTTTCACAACCGCGTGAACAAGCAGCTGGACTTGCCCTTCGCACATGTACAAGGACATTTTATACAAGCGCAACTGACGTTAATTGTCAACCTTTCTGGGTTTAAAATAGTTTAAAAATATAGAATGAATTAATTTCATTTCATGAATTTTTGGTTACTTTGAAAATTTATGAAGTTATATTGACTATTTCAAAATCCATTTCATCCAATTAATATTTGCTTAGAAACTTCATATAAAATTTAAAGAAGGCATGTTGCCACATCACTTGCTAGGAATCTATTAAAACTCTTGACAGAGAAATTAGCATCAAAAAATGTGACAACCTTTTTTTGCCGCATTAATAACTTTGCAGTCAACTTGGCATTTGAAATTTCACTTTAATTTCATTTTATTTCAATATTCTGCTGGAATGAGTTTTAGAACCTTTCACACAACAAGATGTGTGCGAGGTTCTATCAATAGCGTTCCTTGATATACTTAGTGAAATGGGTGGGGCAAGTGTTCCCTTGGGTTGGAGAGTCTTCTGTGTCCATTGCAAAGCAATAATGTGGCTGGAAGAAAAGAAAAGTTGAGTAACCTATAGGGGAAACTGAAGAATGAATAAAGCTTTCACTTTGATATTTATTTCTCAATTATTCACAGCTGTGCACTTACAACCTCGCACTAGACTATGCTTTCCCATCTTCATAACCTCGTAAACGTTAATGCTTAAAAAAGATAAGAATGAAAATGATAGTTCAGAAATAAAGAAAAGAGTTAGGTACAAACACAGTGAAAGTCGTATAAATTACCAACTGAGATAAAGTAGAAATGAATTCTTTGCAGGAAATTTATTTTTAGTTTTGTTTGTTTCGTTAAAAAAAAAAGAGAATTTTTTCATATTTTGTATTAATTTTCAAGATTTAAAAGATTATAGTAGTAATTACAAGGTTCACGAAATGTAATCAGGATTAGTTTCTGTAAACAAAGCTAAACGTGGGATTAATTATTGAATTTTTTTAAATGAACATAAATAGCAAACGTTCAAGGTTTTCCTGTTGCGTGAAAAACAAGACCATCTGGTGCTGAAATTGGAAAAAAAATTAAATTCCCCTTTCAAAAGCAATTTCAGATTTTAAAAGGTAATTAATAGAAGAATAAAAAATTTGTAACCGGCTTTCAGAATTTAAACTGTTTGAAGCTTTCATTCTTTTCTGTGCCAGAAACAAAACAACAATTCAGCGTAGTATGTAATAATCCAAACTGACACAAATACCAGTCAATTGATATAATGAAGCGGGAAGGTTCCTTAGGGCATCATAAACTTCTCTATTACTTGTGACATTTATACATCTTACCTCAAATCTGTATTATATTTATATACTGCGATAAATAAAAAGCTAGCAAGAAATCAATTTACTGTAATTAAATTCAAATCTTGACGTTCTTCTTTAAAGCTCGTAAGATGAACATCATTATATTGTGGCTATGTTGTACTATATATCACTGCCGAGATTTAATTACATACAATCAGTAAAAATAAATTTCCAGTGTACGCGACTTTATTTAAAGAAAAATGACTTTTTCTATCACTAATGATATTGTGCGAGCCACGTGGAACAATGAAACCGAGTGTAACAAATGATTGCATCTGCTAATAGGATTATATCTTCCCATTTAATTGTAGCTGATGGTGACTTTCCTGCAACCACTCTTTTGTAGACCTAAACCACAGCAAAAAAAAAAAATTAATTTTTAAAAAAAGTCGGGAAATTTTTATTTCGGTTTATAATTTAATATCTCTGGAACTTCTTTCTTTCACATCTTAAAATCGAATTATGTGTTATTAAATTAAACATACAATTTATTGTTTTCAGTGAAACCACTTACTCTCCACATTTTGGGCAATGGCGATCCGTTGTCAGCTGGAAAACCATACGAATTGATGTGTCAAACAAATGGTTCGCAGCCACAACCCACAATAATGTGGTATAAACAGAACCGCCGACTACGAAATAGCAAAGACACGTTATCTGCCGATGGAAATAGTACAACCAGCGTCGTTAAATTCGTTCCTTCTTCACTTGATAACGGAAAATACGTGATGTGCCGTACAGAAAACCCACGAATGCCAGGAAGCATCTTGGAAAAGTCGTTGAAATTAGAAGTCCACTGTAAGTTAAATGTTTTGCACTTTGTCCAATGCAATTTAAAATCACCTTTTGATTGCTGCGTATTGTCGACAAATGAGGTGAAAGGGGGCAATTGAGATGGCCGATACGTGTGAACGGCTTAATGCATCGCACTTGCGCCACATTTGCTTTCAGTTGTACCTAGTTGAAGCAATAAAGTGAAATAAATCAGTGATGCGTACACGGATTAGCGCTTCTGTCATATTTTGGTTGTTATTGGTTAAAAAGAATTGGAAGGCAAATATATTTTCTCATTAATATGTAAGAAGTTAAAGAACAAAGTCATCAAAATAGGCAAAATGTAAGTATGATTAGAATTTGTATAGCGAATTAAATTGAACAAATGTGTAGTTGGATAAGAATTTACAAGTAAGTTTTGCTGGTTAATGAGGTGTAGGTTGATGGATCTAACTGTTGCCATTAAGGGTTTTCCAAATGAATGCTAATGACAGTAAATTATACCGTGCAAGATTCTCCCTTACACAAGTGACACACGGGGAATGGGTTTGAAAGACAGATGAAGATCGTTTTTTGACTCAATCTGTCATTAAACATAAACCTATAACGGTCAGGCGGAGCTTTTCTCGCCAAATTGAAAAGGAAGGAAAACACCCTTGAGTTTGATAATAGGTTTAAATTTATTTCACGCGCTATGAAGGCGTTATGCACGAATGCAACCGACCGAAGAGCTTTTCCTGCCACCGGATCGATGCAAAATAAGAGAGTTGGCCATTACTGTTTCTCGGGAATTGGTAACGAAACCCGACTGGTCCCATTGGTATTTCGCCTTGTCTGCCGGCTTTACCTATGGCTCGATGGCGTCGTTACGCCATTGGTATCTCTTACTGATAAGCTGGCTGATTAAATTTACATCGGGTGTTGGATACATGAATTCCACACACGTTGCGATATTGTCTAGGAACATAAACTTGAGCCGGGTAACAAATCAAAGGCGAGAATGAAAATATTGGGAAATGCAGCTAGGCATGAGAACCCCACCTGTATGTAGAGGGGAGAAAAGATGGTGCTTTTGTGACGATTCCCTGCAGGCTTAAAATATATATGAAAGGATTGTGTTGATCTGGCGAGAGGCAAAGAGATGGTGGGCGATGATTGTAAACACGTGGAAAGATAGCGATGAACAAGTTACTGCCTTATAGCTTCCAGGCATTACCATTTGGTTTCATTTGAATGGGAAACGGAATCCGCATCTTGAGTTGCGGCTAATGTCATTCATTTGCATCATTTGTGCCAAATTAGATGAACGATAACTACTTCATTTGAATAAGTAACAAGCAGAGTGGAAAAGCGTTTATTCATTCACCAATTATCAGTGCACGTTCTGCTAGGCAAGACAATTTCAATTTAATTTCCTGCACTTTTTTTTAAAACCTGTTTCTTGAATTGATCTTATCATTCACAGATCCTCCCAATGCAACTCTTGATTTGGGAAGTTCTCTGAAGATGGAGAATTTGAAAGAAGGTGACGATGTTTACTTCGTATGTACAATTCAAGCAAATCCTAAGGCATACAGAGTGGATTGGAAATTCGAGGTGAGATTTTATTTATTTTATATATTTTACCTAATAAGAAATTCAAACTGAATCTTCAATCTGTTTGACCCTGAATGACTAATATATGATGGAGAAGTTATACAAGTTTCCACCAAGTTTTCAATTTCTTATATTGAATTCGGATTTTAGGGTCAATACTTGAGCCAAGACATCAGTGCGGGAATCATCTTCAGCGCCCAATCACTCGTTTTGCAGAAAGTAAAACGATCGCATGCGGGAAGATATACGTGTGTGGCCAAAAATGTCGCTGGAGATGGTGAAAGCAATTCCATCAACCTCAAGATCAAACGTTAGTGCAAAATTTTTTATTTTATTTAACTTACTGAATAAATCTCTTTTTATTGGAACAGATGCACCTGTATGCCGTACTGGTCTTAAGGTAGTTTATGGTATAGCTAAACATGAAATTGCCAAAATTATATGCGAAGTTATTGCGCATCCATTCGTGGTAAATATGCAGTTAGACTTGTAATTTAAATATTACAGCATTTTCGGTTGGAAGGGAAATAATGCAGATATTTGTAATTTAAATTTACTTATTAATTCAATGTTTTTTGGTTTTACTTTCCAGTATAAAGTAAAATTTATTCGTTAATCTGAAAAACCGAGAATGTTTTTTTTTCTCATTTCCTGTGAGTCAGTATTTAAAGAAAATATTATGTTATTTTTAGGTGTCTTTCAAATGGGCATTTAATAGCTCTTCCGAATATTTGGATATAGCTACATCCAAATTTACGAGTGGTGGCTTACGAAGCACAATTCAATATACACCTGTTAATGAACAAGATTACGGCGTTCTTTACTGCTGGGCTCGCAATGACATTGGTGAGCAGAGAGAACCCTGCAATTTCACAGTCATTCCAGCAGGTAAATATGGAAATTTCATTTTCTAAATAAGGTATAATAATAAAACGCATTTGCTTAATATAATTAAGAAAGTAAAGTGGATTTGCACTCTTGACTCTCTAATTATATGGGTTGGGGAAATACTCTTAATAGAGGGCAGCACCTACCCGACTTGACCACAAAGGGAGCGGGAGGGTGCAATCGTTCAAAAGAAAATATAGGCCGGTAAATATTACCTTACCATTTAAGCAAAAATGCTAATATTGTACCTTATTTTACATCTCGTGCCGAGTTTAACATTACGTAAGAGTGTTGGTATTTAGTAGTTTTAGTTTGTATTCTATTTCATGTAAAAATTTATCGTTTATAGGCCCTCCCGATAGCCTTCATAATTGCACGATTCAAAATCACACAGAGGATGCTTTGCACGTGGAATGTATTGAAGGCTTCGACGGCGGTCTGCCGCAGTATTTTATAATGGAAGTATACGATTCTAATGTGCAGCAGGTAATAGTTCATGCGGTTATTTACCCAATTAAAACTTAATTGAAATTTTTAATACGGCAGTTAACAAGGAATGTGTCCAGTCCTTTCCCCATTTTCCACGTGAGTGATTTGCAGCCTGGTACCGGATTCATGATTTCTATTTACGCTGCCAATTCTAAAGGTCGTGGAGAATCTGTTGCTTTAACTGGCAGCACTTTACCTGCTGCCGAAAAACGAACGAGTGAGTTTTTTTTTCATTGTGACACATTACTTATTATTTATAACACGTATAAAAAATTAATTCAGTAAATTGCAAAGTGCAGCTTTTTTTTTTTTTTTACTTACTGTAGAATTTTGTTTATAGGTGAACCAGCACTTATCACTATTACACCAATTTTAGGAGTTTTAATTGGTGTTGTGGCTGCATTAGTGCTGGTAGCAGTTATAATTGTGATTGTGATGAGATTGCGAGCACCAGATGAAAAGAAAAGCGAAGCCACTGAAAACGATTACGTCCACAAGTGAGCCACCATGTTTTGTTATTAAGTTTTACCTCATGCATCTATAAACAATCAATATTTTCAATGTATTGTTTTTCAATACAGAAGCCATTTATACCCTAAGAAAGAATCTCAAGACTTTGAAAATTCAGATGAAAAGAATCCTGATGTTGTTCCAGCTGAAGAAGGTAACTAAAACAATAAATTAAGAGAACTTTAAAATAAAACATTTGTTAACAGATGGTGTTTACGCCGATGTAGACGAAAAAGTTGACCATAAATTAAATAACATAAACAACCGTATATACGAAAACCTAACCCATTCACTTAGTCCAAACGTGAACGAAACATCATTTTACGAAAACGTAAACAATATAAAAAATCAGCAACAACGGAAACCTCGATTAGTAAATAACGCAGTGTCTCTAAAGACCTATAAATTATTCATGTAATTAAAATGAACATCGCTTCTCCATTTTCAAGCTTGAAGATGTAACTTATGCGGAATTGCAATTACCAAACAACCAAAGAACGTCCTCCACTATTCATCGGGGTACAGAACCAACAGTATATGCACAAATTGACCACACACGGAAAGCACCGCCAGAGACCGAAGAGGATGAGGTTCCAACCGCCGAGACACCATTGATGAATGCGCACCGAGAGAGCACGGTATAGATCAGTAGCATGTAGCTCCTTAGAGGTAATTGATGCTTCCTGTTGCATGAATTCTGAAGGTTATTCATAGTTACTATCTCTCTCACACAATCGCACCTTGTACTGTAGCTGCCTTTAGCTGTAGATTGCACTCTACCTGGCTGAAAATTTTGAAAATTTCTACAGAAATTGACATTTGAATTATTTTGTAGAAGTTGAAAAGAAATTTTTTGTCAGGGTATGTATTTAGAATTCAGTAATTTTCTAAGGTCTTGTCTGTCCAGGTTCAAGACTATGGTACTGGGCAATCATTCAATGACATATGCCCCCCAGCTGTCTCGTCAACCCAGTTCTGATGACCAGGGGCTGATGTGGACAATCTACATTGATGCATTGGGTGGAACCCAACGCCCAGAAATTTGTTGCTCGTAACGAGCATCCAGACCAGTAATTATTCAGACTGCAGTTTGTGACGGTGGTGTCAAATAAAACATTCCTCACGGATAGAGCTCCATAAAAAATAGAATGAACAAAATTTGGAATTACAGTGTTGGCCAGTTGTGTTTGTGTGTTTGTGATGTACTCTTCGAGTGCAACAACAGTACATTTCGTTGCCCATATTTAATTTTTTAAATATTTCATTATGACATTAGATAACTTTTCTACATTTAATTTGAAAGCCCATGTTATTTTTGTCATTTCATATTTGTTTCTTAGAATTGGTATAACCACTGAGAGGCCAAGATGACAATAAATGTGATAATTAATTGCTTCTCATAATCATTGACAAAACGGCTTAAACATTATTTTTTTTAAAACGAAGCGTTATTTTGTTGTGTGATTCAGAGAGTGTACATATCATCTCTAGAAATGACAAAGATTCAACTGTGGCAATGAAATTTTAGTTGACAAATGTATAAAACACGGACTCATCAATTATCCTACCATTTAAAATCAATACTTAATAACTGACTGCCACTGAAAACATTCGCAGCTTTTCAATCCTCTTTTTCTAAATTGATGTAATCATTTTTTAACCTAACCAAAACTCCGTGTTTTAGATCAGAATCTATACACTGAACTAAAATGCAGAGTTAAGTTTTTTTAATTCAAATCAATAAAATTGATGCAATACCATTTTACACAAGTTTATTGATATTTTTACAATAATTACTCCTTAAGATAACCTATTTTTCTATTCGTATACATTTATAAAGCGATTTATTTGGGCTAGATCGTATACATAACCATGTAGATATTGATTTTATTGCACTGTAGTTAAAAAGCTTCAAAAAAATGCTCAAAATAACTAGAATTTATTAAGCCAATTTTAAGAATTTACTGCTTAAATTGCTGCAGATAAAATTATCCTAGCAGAAATTTTGAGTTTTGTCAAGTGAAAAGTGGGGGGAAAAAATGTCATGATTTTCCATTCATCAAATTAAACATGGTAGTGCACATTTCATCTAAATCATATTTATGCTTCCATTTCCAATCTTGGCGTGCCCGGCTGTCATCAAAAACTTGTGGCCACGTGTCGGCTACAAGTAAAGAGCCAATTTTCTTGTACTGTGGGTATTATTAGGTTTACGATTACAGTTTACATACCTATCTTTTGTCTGCCATCTGGTTTGTAATTTACAGTTAGCTTAGGAATATGTTTTCTCACAGCTGCCTCCAATTCAGAAGGCGTGAAACTCATTGCAGCCACATTGTAAGTTCGAAGTCGTAGATTTTCGGCTGGAGCTTCCATTATCTCAATTAAAGCTCGTAAACAATCATCAACATAAATCATTGGCAGTCTGGTGTCGGGTTTTAAATAGCAGTTAAAATGACCGGTTTTTAAAGCGTCGTGGAAAATTTGAACGGCATAATCTGTAATAATACAGCCAAATTAAAAAGTTGTAAAGTTTAAAAGTATTTCGTTCTAATATTATACCCGTGGTTCCACCTCCTGGTGGTGTGTCTCCAGAAATTACTCCTGGAAACCGAAGGCTTCTGAAGTCAAGGCCAAATTTATGGTAGTAATACTAAAATACGCCGTAAAGTTTTGTTTTAAAAGAGGTGAATGATTGTAAATTTTTAAAACGTGAAATATTTTTTTTTATTAGCTTCACCTCTCCCAATAGTTCAGCATGAACTTTAGAGACACCATAAATTGTTCGGGGGCGTTGAACCGTTAAATCTGGGGTTGGATTTCGAGGAGAGTCTGGACCAAAAGCACCAATAGTACTAGGAATGAATATTTTGAGCCTGTACTGTTTAGCCAATTCCATAACATTATGAACCCCTGCAAGATGGAGGTTAAATTAATTCTGCTTTGTCAAGGTTATAGCAGTTTATATTTACCTTCAATATTCACTCTTATTGCCAGAGGTACATTCTGTTCACCAACTGCACTCAGTAAAGCACTAAAGTGAATTAACCAATCAATTTGGTGATTTACCACAAGCTCTTGCATGCATTTGAAATCTAGAATATCTGCGTAAAGATAAGGTCCTGAAATAAAACCACCCAGCCATAAATAAAAGTGTAATATAGTCACATGCAAAGAGAAAACAATTTTTCAACGTTAAGTACACATTTCTCACCGGATTTTAGCATTTCTTTTGATGGCTTAATAATATCTGACATAATTACATTTTCAACTCCATATTTTGCTCTGAAATTTTTTTCGAGAATTTAATATTGGAAGACGTTATAAGTTTTAATTTTTTATTAACCTGAGTAGTTTAGCTAACCCACGCCCTAGTTGTCCCAGACTACCTGAAAGAAAATATATTTTTAGTTATTTTTTTTTTTACAAAATTGTGTAGCGTCATGAGATATTGATATGTTTCAATTTAAGATAAAATTTAATTTTAATTAAATCGTGATGCAGAATTTGATCTTTAATTAGTTTTTACTGATAAACTAATATTTGATGAGGAAAAGAAATCTGAAGTGCTAATTACCTGTTATGAGTATTCTTGGAGGATCAGTGCTCAAATTTCGCTGATAAAATTTTAAATTGGTAAAATTCTTGCATAAAATTCTGCGAAAGGTCGGCACCGTCATCGTCGTTAGAGTTGATTCTTAAAGTGTTCTGTGTAAGAAGCAAAGGAGAAGTAATCAGTCCTGAGTAAATGACCTCAAAGTGAATAACAAAAACTTGCAATAATTTAGGGGTACTGACTTGTCTTGAAATTAAAAAGAAAGCTAGAAAGAAAACAGAAATAAATATGAAGTTACTTCCACCTAAAAAAAATTTCTGATCAGGTAATAGCACTACCCGTGACAGGTAGTAATAAAAGAAAGTATTGATCACAGCAAATATAGGCCACCTGTTTTTGTTTTAGAATTTTTGCTTGCGTCAATTTGTCATGTCGTATGAAATCATTTGAGTAGTTTTATAGCAGATGAAATCCTGCGCTTGAAATTACACAAGTGAATTTTAATGGGAATATAAATTTTAATAAGTTTATTATGGTTAATAATTTTGAAACGTGGCTCTCTCTTATTCTTGGTACGCGAGGTATAAAGAAATAAAAACTAGGTCAACATGTACTTTTGGCCTTGTGGGTTTAAAAAAGGGTCACGAGTCTTTCAGCAGGCTGATTTTATAAATTTTACAAAGTCAGTTTAAAAAATAATACTACATATTGTTAAATATTCTGTTAATGAGTTTACTCAGTACTTTTCAGCGTGCTAGTTTTATCACTGTATTTCCGCAATCATTTCGAGTAACATCTATTATCAGATAAACGCAATTGAACTTTCTTCCGGGTCAAAAGAATTCTTATGATGAGGAATAAATTTTTAAAATGACGATGTTTAAATTTTTAAAATTAATATTGTAAAGTTTAAAACCTTACCTATGTTTTCCGTCTGAATTTAACCCTCCAGGAAGTCCATATGGTGTGGCTGATTGATTTGGTCTGGCTAGCAGCCATCCTTTATATCTAGGGATGAAACACTCAAATCAGCTATTACGTGCAGTACGTGCTTCTAACCGGCATCTGGTGTCAAACTTAGAAATACGATTTTCTTTACCCATAGTTTAATAATTTGGATCTTTTTTTATTTTATTTTTTTTTTTTTTTTTCTTTAAGACATTTCGATTTTTTTTTTCTTTAAGACATTTCGATTTTTTTTTTCTTACTTGTTAAAGTCAGATGCAAATTAAATATAAGAAATTTTTTTGTGTAGTTACGGAAGAAATTTCTATAAATTATACGCTTTACCTGTCCATTTCAGCCTTGGTTCTTTTTTTTTTTTTTTTTTTTTTTTTTTTTCATGTGAATAAATTATACGTTAAGTCGAATGATGATTCGCTTTATGTAAGAATTTATTTATATGAAATTGAAATGGCATTAATAAGAAATGACATTAGAATTAGAATTAGAATAATACATACAAAGTTTGTATCTATACAGTGCGACAATGAATCGATTTTCTTAAAGTTAAAAAAATTATTAACTATCTTTTTTGACTTTGAAAACCTTACATGGTAGTATCAAGAGTACGTGGTAGTCATCATGCACAGTATAATAGAAACTTTTAAAGTATCAAAAAGTAAAAGCAAAAATCAGAAGGGTTTTTGTTTTACCCCAATTGCAAAAAATTAACAGTTGTTTTGTTGTTGAAACGCGTCGAATGGCCGCATGATGTCGCTGGAAGCAACTGAAAATCAAAATGGCGCACACGTTTGGCTTCTGTTTTTTCATTCCCAGATGTCTGGAAGTAGGAGCCTGGACGGAAGTTCTCACCGAAGATTAGGATACAATGCGCGGTGAGTATATTTAGGTTATTGTGTTAACAGTTAATTGAAATCTTGAATAAGGTGATAAAACAACAATTAGAAGCGTATACGCTAGGGACAATGTAAAAAAAATTACGCCTAATTTTAATTCTCGTTGTTAAACATTTTATTTTATTTTGGAACAATTTCCGCCCCATTCTCCGATCGTCTAATAGATTCTACGAAGGAAAGTTGGTTTAATTCGTTAAAATTTTGGGTTTTTGGGGAAAGGCTATTTGCGTGGAGATGCGGCATTTATACAAAGTTTGTTGCAATGAATAGATCTAGCTTATGAAAAGACAACCAGGGAAAGGGCTGATCAATTGAGTGCACTTATACCGATATGCTTACCCTCCCTGAGCTTTTTATTCCTCGAACCAAACAGAAAAATACGACGATCCAACAAAATAGCAAACACAAACTTAGTCTCCAATCGGGAAAGCCAAT
>JAQGAS010000652.1:0-38778 GCA_034686365.1 Pachymerium ferrugineum | reverse complement strand
CGGATTGGTCCACCAAAAACAGACACGAGGTCATCACCCTATCGTATTTAAAGGAATTGTAAATAAAAAAGAAAAATTTAAACGCTACTTTACAAAAGCACGTAGGTATGGTTTACCTGTTTGTCATGATTTACAAAGAGAAATTCGGCCTTGTCTCGCAGTAAGAATCGTGGTGGGAAGTTTTGTAATATATTCCTTTCGCATCTACGACATTGAAAAAAAATTTAATTACAAATTCTTATTGAAATATCATTATATTCGCAACTTACGTTTTCAATAACCCCGACATTTTATTGAACGGATTGGTCCACCAAAAACAGACACGAGGTCATCACCCTATCGTATTTAAAGGAATTCTACGTATTTTTAAGCAAGTATAAACTGTAAATAAAAAAGAAAAATGTAAACGCAACTTTACAAAAGGACGTAGGTATAATTTACCTGTTTGTCAAGCTCCATTTACAAGGCCTTGTCGCGCAGTCATATTGACAAAATCGTGGTGGGAAGTTTTGTACAATTTTAATAAACGTGCCGTTGAATAAGCCGCCATGATTTTTTCACATTTTGGCCTAATTCTTGTGGAGCTCTGGTGGCTGATTGGGAAACTAATACTTCAGCAAAGTTGTTCTCCAGGAGCTGCTGTCATCTGGTAGCAGTATGAGAGATTAATCCTCAAAAAAATTGACTTAAAATGGGTCCAGGACCTGCTGTCTTCTGGTGGCAATATAAGAAATTAACCCTAAAAAAATTTGGCGTTTGACTGTTAAATGGATCCAGGAGCTTCTGTCATCTGGTGGGAGAATGAAGCAATAATGCCGTAGCAAGATTGGTCAATAACTTTTTCGTGGCAGTAATTATTAACAAGTTGTATAAAAATACCGGACATACGAACGTTTTATTTAAATTACTTCGCAATACAGTACATACAGTCAGGCTCTAGCGTCCGATTTTGTTCACGTCATTAGCAAATATTATTTATACAAAAAAACTTGACAGGTTAAAATTCTACCATAAATTAATTGCTTTCACTTAAAATTTATTAACGGAAAAAAAAAAAAATTTTAAAAACGGCTTCTATTTTTGAATTTATTGGATTAAAAATGAGGATACGTTGTCATTTGTTAGACATACGAGATTTGAAGAAATTGAAATCACTGAAATTGAATGATTATGTTATTTATGCATGTATAATTAGTTTAATTCATGAATGTATGAAGTTTAAAATATTAGGAAACTCTTTTACTTTTACAAATGGCCAGAAGTAAATCTTTAATCCTTTTAAATCAATATAGCAATTTGTAAATTGGCGCTAGTTCCAAAGACCAATGAAATTTCCTACGTCTTGAGTAATGACGCATGCGCAGTTATCCTATCAACATCTCGGCTTGAAAACTGTCCAGATCAACACTGAACTTCTCTTTGAAATTGCGCATGCGCCTGAAATATATGTTTTCCAGTAAGGCAGTTTTTCCGTAGTGACGTCAGAATGATGTCATTTTACTTCCTTACGCTTGCGCAGTAACATGGGAGCTTTACTGGACTGATCTAAGCGATTTTCAGACCGCGATGGTAATAGTGCAACTGCGCATGCGTCACTACAAAAGACGTAAGTGGTTGATGAAATTCACGCAACACCAAACTCACCTCCAGATGTCACTTAATGCAGTGGTGTACTCAAGGTCACTCAAGGTTGAGAGAGAAATGAGAATTAATGCCTTAGGTGTACTTGTGAATCAAAGCGCTGAATTCGCGAAAAGCAAATTTCTGCAACTGTAAACTGTAAATCATACAAGAAAAAAAATTCAAGTGTATTAATTCCAGCAAAATAAAACACATTATAGAAAAAAAAGTCGAAATAACCCTTCCCCATGATCCTCTTTTTTCAAATACTAAATTATAATTTTGCAAGTGTTTAGAAACCTTTGATTTTTCTTAATATATCATGTTTTTTTTCCAAACATATTACTGCCCCTAGCTTTAAATGGGCAAACTAAAAACCAATCGACCAATCTCTCCAGTCTTATTTACTTCCGCCGCTACAATCCTGTCCTCAATCAGATACGTTCACCTACTCATCTGACTCCTTTCCCTCTACACAATCGGTCTGTATTTCTTAACGCATCATCCTCAACGACAAAACTCACTGCAACACCACTCAAAACGATCTGCCACCTCAAACCAATGAATGCTGGCTACCGGCACGTTTCTCTCTGGTTCAGTTGTTTGTTTATTCACTCTCTTTAGCGTCTATCAATATCATCTGTTTCTTGTGTATCCTCGTGGCGTTTCTCGTACTACTACGAATTCACGTAGCCCTGAGACAACGGTTGGCAGCGTTGCAAAAGAAATGCGATGTTAAATAAAAAACTTATATTTATTACGATACTTTACTTGGAAAGAATGATAACGAAAGGTGAACGAACGCATTTCGTTAATAAAAAATAACAAAGTTAATATTCATTTTGCTTTTAGGTAGTTCCAATTTAACTCTGTAAAGAAAAATAAAAGTACTGATTGTTGTTTCACAATGAATACATGACGTTTCCAAGTATTTTTTTTTATCATTTTTAAGTTAAATTGTACATCAGTTGTGTTGCCAAAAAAAGAATTTGAAAACTACAAACTTGAGAAAGAACAGTTTATAGAAACAGGCAGAAAATATTTCTTTACACTAACATTTTTTTTTTGAACTTAAAAAAACGATAAAAATGTAAAGATGTAATTACTAAGTATTAACTCCACTTCCAATTAATATTAATTTTCCATCCTCCTGCAATCAAAAGAAAAAAAATACACAAAACATTAAATAAACCATCCACTTGTCAAATAATCTCGTAACAAATATTTTTCCTATTAATACTGAAATATTTAGCAATTTCTCCCATGGCTTTTAGTAAAATAGTATTACGTCACAGCATCTAACATCTCAATTCAGATTTATACTATTTATATTTCAAGATAAGTCTCTCCAATGTTTACGTTGCCCCTCACAAAATTACGTTTTCCTTTGTTACAATTTTTCAACTGGAGGGTCAGCAAAGGAGGAGGCACATTCAAAGCACTATTGAAAGTCTGCATGGTTCGTATGTCGACCATTGGTTGTTTCATTTTTTTTTTGTTTTTTTTTCTTTTATATAATATTTTTTTTGTTTTTCTTGAAAACTTCTCATTTTAAGCAAATCCGAAACCTTCCGAGCACTCGTGAATTGCCTTGAGTAACATTGAGCGTAATTTGTCGTAAGTTTCGTAAGCCGGTAAATCCAATTGATTGAAGCTTTAAAAAAAAAAAATTGAATAAATAAAATGTCAAAATTAGAAAATTATAACAATAAAATACCAAGTGTGAGCTGAAGGCAAGCGATCGGTAGATCTATCATCCCGATGTATTTGGAATTTCTGAATGCCATTCATGCCTTCTAATGCAGCGAATCCTTGTAACGGCACTTTGGACGTGCCAGTGACAAACTGCAAAAATTTCGCTCGGTCGGCTTGGTCGAAAGATCTCAAAGCTCTCCAAAACCATTGAATCTAGAAGGAATGAAAATAAATGAATGACAACAATTAATCCGTCAACAAACAAATGTCACCTGTAGAGAATTTGGTTGATACTTGTGATACTCGGTATTGGATTTGAGATCGTCGATGTCAATCACCGGCAACCCCGAGATCAACAACTCTAGTTCCTGCTCATTAAAAATCGAAATAAGACGTTTCGGAATTATATCATAAAACCCTTCGAGAAAGGCGTTCAACTGCTTCCTGATGGCACCCGTCATCTTCATTTGACAAACGAAACGCACGTATTCGTGTTTATTCTCTTCAGTCACAACAAGGTTTCTCCCGTTCGGTTTCAAATCTCTGATTTCAGTCACCCCAAATTCTTGAACCTAATTCAAAAATAAAAAGCTAAGAATTTTCAACACATTTACATTGACATCAACTTTACCTCAGTGCTGAACGTAACTTCATAATCTAAGGTTTTGATATCGTGTTCTAGTAAAAACACTAATCCCTGATAAAACGCGTAATCTTCGCTTTCCATATCCTGGTACCTAAAATAGAAAATAATAAATAAAGAGTTTATATGCAAAAAATGAACGTGTTCTTACTTGACAGATTTTCCCAGAATATGTTTATAGAAGGATCTTGTAAAAAAGCATTCCAGTAATTTATTATCGTACACAGCTTTGGCAATAACTCGTCCAACAAATTTGAAATAACTCAGATGGTTAGAATTACAATGCGACGACGAGTTGATCATATAGGTGACTCGATCACCCGGAGATGTGGTGAACAATGCGTACATCGGATTGAAGATTTCGCGAGAAATTATAGTGTACCATTCTCGCAGTAGACCACCAGCATCTTGGCCTTCTTCACCCTCAAAGACGATATAAAATCGATTTTTCCACTCTTCTGCACTTCTCCGGTGTAATTCTCGAAACGAGTCTTCAAAAACGTGCTCTCTACGCACGTGAACGGCCAAATCTTCCCTACGGATTCCTTCATCCATTCTCTCCAATTCTTGTCTAAAATATCGCCTTTTGATATCAAAATCTAGTACGCGCGTATGATCAACCAAAACGGCGAATGGACCGTCGGCCAAATGGGTCGTCGATTGACGCAGAATTTGATTGAGGACGGTGCGATGAGTTTCTACAAAAATAAATTGATAAAACATTCCTTTTCTTTTTCGTTATTTTAAATTTTACCTGCGAATTTAAGGAACTTGAGTGTATCAGGGGGCAAATTGACGTTCGCTTGAGACTGATCCATCATCATCATCGCATCTTGCGGTGTTTGGGATGAAGCTGTTCCGGTGGACGAAGCGGCATTACCACTAGCCTGAGCGTCAATGGCGGGCAGTGGAGACAATGGAGCAATATCTTGATGAATATGAGAGAGCTGACTTTCCCGCGTCTCCATGCGCGAGTCTCGTTTCCTCTCATTCTCCTTCTCCGTGGCTGAAGCGTGTACTAAGAAAAATGCCTCAACAGCCGACTGCAGTACGAGAACGGCATGGTGATCGGGCGTGTCGGCCAGCTCGAGCAAGCAAGAACTGAGCGTCTCCCACAACTCGCACAACAGCAATTGCGTGCTCAGACGGGGCAAAGCGGCCACCTCGGTCAACTGCTCGGCTTGTGCTTGCTCTTGTTGTTGTTGTGGCGGTGGTGGACTTTCCTCAGTTCGCACTGGCGTCGTCACTCCTGAAGCGGAAGCAGCCGAGTCTGATCTGTTACTGGTGTCAACATCCATGGGCATTTCGGACGAAGAAGAAACTACATCGATTGGAGGTGCAGAAGGAGACGATCCTGTATTTACAGTATTCACAGCTACAGAATTGGTTTGATTTTCTCCTAACATGGCAATTTCTACTACTGATTGAACTTCAGCTTCAATAGACACTGCAAATTAAAGTTTTAACATTATTATTAATTATTATAATTTGAAAAAAAAATGTGGACTTACATCTTCGCTTGGCCTTTTTAGCAACCATTCGAGCAGCCTCCCGTAACTGTATAATCACTTTCAAAATACGTAAAAAGAAAGCCTGACTGGACGTTTTACTCGTCAACGTGGCCATTGAAGGCAGCTGCAACTCCCGCCCGCCTTTTATCTTACTCGGCGCCGTAATCACCACAGCATCTTTAGTGAATCGATCAAAAACGACACCCTTTAGCGTACGTTCAGAACTTGCACCTTCGCAGTCCTCTACTTCCGTTTCCAATTTCTCCACTTTTTCAGACTTTAACTTTTCATTCAATCTTCTCAGTTCTAACATCAACGCTCTGATATGACTGCAAACGGTTGTGCCTAACTCTCTGGCACCGTTCAATAAGAGGCGAAGCACCGCTTCGCGAGTCAGCGAACTTCCTCTGGACAATTGCAAGAGCAAAGCTGTCGCATCTTCTAAGCCCTCCTCTGAGCACGACTTGGAAATCAAAACGTTGACAGCTAATTGAAGATGTTGTTCCGAAACCACTTCTCTTTCAGTTTCGACTTTTTCTTTACCCGGCAGAGGCGTCGCCACGCGCGGTTGTTGTTCTTCGCCGCTAGCTTCAACGATCGCATTGGCGCCGCCGGGTGTTGCGGCAGGCGTCGACGATCGAACCACGCTATTCACGTCGGGTAAACCGAGTGAGACGAGTGCCAGCAACCGCAACAGGCGATCGGTCAAGACCGAGCTTCGTCGAATCACCGGATGAGCCAACATTCCAATCAACTGGCCGAGGGGAGAGGCCTCGAAGGTGACGACAGTTTTCTCTTCGTCCACTGCAGTGACGCTGTGCGCGCGAGCGACACTTTTCCCTTTTTTGCTGCCACTCATCGAATCGAGTTTGACCAAAAGATCCCAGAAATCAGTTTCTTGCGTGGATGAGCCGGCACTGGCACTTCCGCCGGCTGCTTGTTGTCCCTGTTGTTTAAAATCTCCGCGACTGTCGCTTCGTGGAGGATTAGCCTTGTAGCCGCTTGCTTCCACCTGCTTCTGGTCGTTTGATTTAGTGCCGAGTTGGCTACAAGCCGTGACGGGTGTTTTGGGTTTAGCTTCGGTTGGTACAACTTCTTTGTTGCAGCCAGGAATTTCCTTGACTTTTGACGGCAAGAATTGACTCGGAAAACTCTTACCCAGAGAAATGAGCGTGTCTAATACGTGCCTTTAGACAAAAATGATAAAAATATTTCAGTATCAACTCTTTCTTCATTTTCGTTTTTTTAACCAAAGATTTTTACCTGCAAATGACAGGAGCAGCCTGAGGATGAATTGACACGAGAGTCGCTGTCTGAGCCACACCAATCGAATGTTTATCAGACGTGCGCTTCCCGCTCGA
Source organism: Pachymerium ferrugineum (assembly GCA_034686365.1). Lineage (NCBI taxonomy): Eukaryota > Metazoa > Arthropoda > Chilopoda > Geophilomorpha > Geophilidae > Pachymerium > Pachymerium ferrugineum. The sequence goes on along the minus strand of JAQGAS010000652.1, from coordinate 31,948 downwards.
GTGTCGGTGGATTTGGAAGACGTTGGCTCGACAACCCAATGCGGCGTCCAAACTGATGGACAACCACGACGGTTGAGCGCGGTTTACTAGCGAGTCTGATCGCTGCAACATTAGGGAGTCGCCTTGCGATTGTTGACTACGACTGCGCTTTACTTTCAGTTCGGTGACAATAGGAGGGGGTGCCTCGGGAGGCCGGCATTCGTGCGTCCGTTCCATAATGGAAAGGAGACTTTTAATTACCCAGTCGCGCGTGGGTGCGTGGTAGCACAAGTTCCTCAACACTCGGTGTAACCGACTCGTGTTCAACTTGGGCTCATCCACGAAAAGCAAAACGAGAAGGCACGTGAGTGCCTCATGATCTAGCAATTGCCGTCCTCTCAACCTCACGGCGTTGGTCGACACGGCTCCCGAGTGACTCCCTCCACCGCCCCGATTCTGTATCGTATTCCAAGCCCACTGTCCACGCTGCGGGTAGCCGGTGTGGATCGTGTAGCGTGTTCCCAGCCTCCCAGCATTCCGTAGAATGCTCGACAAGGCTGTACTACCGTGATTGAAAAATCTCTCCTGCATCTGTCTTTGCCGTGCTTCAAGCTCTCTTCTCAAGGATTGTGCTTCCGCTGCCAAATCTGCCGGCAAAACTGCAAGAACGCTGTCGTCCATGTCGGCCAGAACCTGAAAATAAAACATGTGTTTTGTACTTTTCTCTTTCTATTTTTCTATCTACTTGTAGGTGCACTGGAAACTCGTTCAACAGAATGATTCCCATCGAACAGCCAGTAGTACACCCAATTTAATATAAGCACCTGGCGGGAGAAGGAAAATGCACTAAGACACATGATCCTCACTTATAGGTGCCTTCCACATACACTTATTTTATCAGATTTTTCTTTTCTTTCTTTACCTGTTGTCTCAATCCAGTAGGCAATGCTTGAATGAATCCTGCAGGGTCGACAGGGGCTTCAGGATTCGAATTGAGTGCTTCCAGACGCTGGCGTTCTTGCCTTTGTTGAGCTAACACTTCTTCTTGAATATTCGGTGGTAATGCCGCTAGAAACTCAGGATTCACTTCAGTGAAACCTTCAGCTTGAGCTTCGGTAGCTTGTGCTTGCGCTCGTTGTCTCAGTCTTTGCAATCTCATCTGTTCAGCTATTACTTCTTGCCTTATATTGTCAGGCAATGCGGCCAAAAATGAAGGATCAACGCCTTCGGGGATCTCCAAATCCCCTAATATACCCGAAAAATCATCAGACAGTTGCTGGCTCGATGGACCAGGAGTTGTGGTCGATGCACTCGTCGCTGTAAGAACGGTGCCTAACGACGTGTTCAACAATGGCTCCAAATTTACACTGCGAACCAAAACGAGATCAACAAAAAGAACATGAGATAAATGATAATTGCACATACCCAGTGGTCAATCGACGCCGCATTTCTTCCTCCAATCCGGGCAAAATGGCCTCATCGACACTTAACTGATTGGAAGCTCCTTCCATGCAACTATTGGTGGACAAATCTTCGGGTGTGATGCCCGTTTCTGCTGGACACTCAGCCACTGCTGATACCGACGACGACTCTAGCTCAGAAGAGGATGGAGCAGTCGTGTAGCCAGCTTCGTTGCTCGTGTTTGCCGACATATCCTGCGAGCGCGACACATTCATCATGACCAAATTAAAAGCTTCTTCGAACAAACTGGTGCGGGGCGAAGTGCCAGCCGCGCTCGGCGTCACCTCCATCGGACTGCTCAACGTATCAGCCATTGTCGGGTTTGAAAAATCCAGTGAAGCGATCGGTGTGGATGTAGCCGATGGAGCAGATGGAATGGCGCTTTCCACCGGGGTATCGGCAGCAGTGGCGTTGGTTGCTGTCGGTGTGACCGACGTGAGAATATTCTCCAAGCTCTCCACAAGCGTCCGAGTTGGCGTTTGGGTCAACACGTGAGACGGACTTGAGGTCGTAGTCGTGACTTGAACGGCGAGCGGAGTGGTGAACCTGGTACTCAAAGCCGGTCGCAGCACCTGGTCTACGATAGATTGTGCCAACTGATCGGTGGTCATCACATTGTTGGCTTCGCCGGCCGGTGGTTGCGCCGCTGGTGTCGATTCCGAAGGTGTCGAGCACTCGACCGGACCGTCACCCGACGGCGTTGACTTGAGAACAGTAGTGGGCGTCGCTGTGTTGTTTTCAGCAATGGTGATCTCCATTTCACCCGTGGGCACACTGATATTGTTGCTCTTCTTCAAAACTTCTTCAATCTCTTTCTTCTTGTCTTCCTCTTCTTGACATTTACGTCTCTTCTCGCGGCGTTCGGCCAATTCTTCGTCGCGGTATTTCTCCAACACTTCAATAATATGAAGTTTAGTTGCTAAAACACACAAAAAAAAAAAAAATTAAATAAAATAAAACCCTTCGATCGATAAAAGAAAAATGTGAACCAACCAGTAACACAATCGTGAATGCTATCCCCATCCAAAACTCTCGATTCTTCCGACCACCGAACCAACGCTCCCGGGATTCCAGCGAGTGTGCTCGGGGTTCCACCACCCAATAACGTGTTTTGATCCTAACAAATAAAATGCAAAAACAATTAAATCAATTAAAAAGCCAATAATTAATAACTAGTATTGATATTACATGAATTTCAAATAAATCATCTTCCGTAGCCAAAATGCGGAAATCATCATTAGTGACTAAAACTCGGGTCTGTCCCTGTTGAGGCGTCAGACTCGAGCTGAGTTGGAGCACGTCATGCGCCGTGCTGGGTCCAAGGAGTCTTTGAAGAATGGCAGGCGGATTCGGGTGTCGACTGCTACCGCTGTAAACTTGCCACGTTGGATTGTGTGGTGTAATGCGGTAACCCCTCTGTCTCCCAGTACGGTGGATCCGCGAAGTGAGCGACGTTTGCAAGTCTCCGTGACGAATGAGCAATGGATGATTAGTTGCTACGTGTCCTGGCGCGGGAGGAACTGATGGTCCTGTACAAAAAACACAAAAAAGAAGAAGAAAAAAAAAAACATTTAGTTCAACTGAAATGAATGTAAACAAAGGAAACAAAAACAAACACGAGACTATCACGGTATCGATTTGAAAAAAGTAAATTTTTGTACGAAAATGACCGATAAAGCGACACTATAATCAATACCGCTTCAATCAATCCATCTTTTTTTCCAAACTTAATCTAGCATTGGGATGAGACAGAAAAAAAATGATCATACAACTTTTCTGCCACTTAACAATGCAAACTAATGACGTGACAGCACTCGCCTGAATTCTCATTTCCATTCCCGGTATCATCATGTAGCGACAACGGCAACTGGAAGGTGCGAATCGCATCGGGCCCACCAAATACAATTGAAGGACCACCTTTGCAAATCGATTAACAATTCCGTTAATATTTAACGAAAAAAAACTACATAAAAACTGACAGTTACACAAACAAAAAGTCACCTGAATTGGGAAACATCTCCTCCAGTTGTATAAACAAATCTTCGCTACGATCGTGGATGCGGAACAGCGCGTCTTCCAGTGCAGCTTCGTAGCCCTCCTCACCGTCGTAATGCGACACATCATCTTCCTCCTCGTCTTCATCTTCATCGTCATCATCGTTTTCATCTCCCTCATCGTCCTCATGATCTTCGTCGCGTTCTCCGTCGTCTTCACTTCGAGTTGTGTCAGACTCTGATTCCGTATCACTGCTTTCGTGATGTTCATTTTCTCCTAAAACAAAATATTTAATACCAACTTCATTGTCACAACGCAAATATCAAATAATTACTTTCGTGTTGACTCATCATAGAAGAATCGTGATGTTCGATCTCTTCCGTCTCCATGATCATAATATCACGATTCTCCGATCTTTGAGAGTTCAACTGGTCGTCACTATTGGCATGACGACGCTCGAATAAATCCAAGATCTCGTCTACTTCGTTTTCCGTTTGTCTATCGTTGGTCGTGTCTAGGACTTCAGTAGCCACAGTCACGTCCAAACCTAACGAAAGAAAAAACGCTGAAAATTAATGGCAACAATTTAGTGTTCAAGAATACAAGAATCTTAATGTAATTTGTCCCCCGGGATTAAATAATTGTTGTTTTATTACGAATAAAACAACATTTGTATGTACCCAGGAATTTATTTTAGCACTGGCTTTTATCCCAATGAGGATTACAAATTTAACACCATTAGGAGAACAACAGTGCCAAATTAAAATATCGAAAAGGGAGAAAAGAAAAGTTTAATACCGTCGTTATCGGTAGTGTCGGTAACATCTTCCACAGTGACATCTTCGTTGGCATTTGTAGCTTCAGATGTGGTCGTACCGGTGGGTACAGTGGGCACATCATCTTCCATGAGACCTTCGTCTCTACTGCTTGTCTGTTTTGGTTTGCTATTCGCTTTGGCACCGATAACGGGTGTTGGCTGATTCACGATTCGTGACAGCGTCTCAAGGGGTTTCAGCGCCGAGTTCATCGTCGTAGCCATGCTCGGATTCGACAGATCCAAACTGTGCGGGATTCTCGCCAGATCAGTTATCAGACCTCTTCGTAATAAAATTCGTACCATGTTGTTCATGCTTAAAAAAAAAAATAATTTGTAGAAAAAAAAATTTCAATATTCAAATCTCCTTTTTACTTGGTCTGTTGTTGTTTGAACGAGGGTGTGCCCAACGGTTGGTTCTGCGGAGCCCCTGACGAAGGGCACGATTCTATCATGACGTTGATGAGCCCCGTGAGTGACTGCAGTCGCACGTGCTTATCGTTGCTCTCGGGTAGAGCGAGAGCACGACTCAGAGCCCCCTTCACCTCATTTACTAAAGCAGTTTGTGCTTCGGGACTGTGATTGCACGACGACAAAGCCGCGATTAACATTTGAGCCAATGCTGGCGTGTCCTTGTCAGAACTGGTTTGACACTGTGGAACCAATTCATCCAAGATAAACGCCAATGCAGTACAATCCTACAAAAATAAAGAAATAAATAATTAAAATTTGCATCACTAATTGCCTCAACTAGTCCTTCCTTACTTCAGTAATTAATTCACTCTGTCCAGCTTGGAAATTATATTCCGTCACCAATTTGGCGCAACCAGCGTACGACCGAACTAATTCAGCCAGAAGACGACAAATGGAGGATTTCGGTAATAAAGGTCTCAATTTCTTAGCCGCTTCTTCGGCGCGCAGATCCTTTTGCAATGTCTCCTTACTGGCTTTAACAGCGGCGTCCACTCCGTCAGTGCCAGTGTCCATCGCATTCGCTTGCGTCTCGTCCTCATCTCCCTGGAGAAGGGCGCTCGTGCTGCTGTTGCGAACGAGTTCCTGTCTTCCACTAAAAATACTTTGCAGACCGCAAGCTCCCGCCACAGCTTCAGCCGTTGCATTATCCGCCGAGCCCAAACCCGTATTGGGCGACAGCGAAGATGAAGCTGCACAATAAAAATAAGAAACCAATTAATTAGTATCGACTGACATTCAAATGAATCGACAGTACATTTACTTTCTTCCGGGCACGCTGTCTTAACAGCGAGAGCATTCAGCAAATCAGAAACCACTTCCTTCATCGGACCTTCCAAAGTTGGAATTGGAGCAGCCTTGGCTGGCAAACTGCGCAAAATCTGCACGGCGTTTGGCCCCGTTAAGCGAGATTCATCATCATCACCTACAACAACAAAATAAAAGTTAAATGACATATTATATTATATATATATATATATATTGTAGAAATAAAAATCACCTCTTCTTGAGCCTGATGGAACGACTATGCGCAACACGTTCTTGCTCACTTCAGAAAATAACTCCGGATTTCGGCACGCAGCTGGGCCCAACATGCGCAACAAATAATGCAACTCTTTCGAGCCCATAGCCGAATTGGGCGAGCAGGTGGACGATCGGATCACTTTCTCCATCGTATGCTTCAACGTGTTGGGTTCTTCCAGCACATGTCGTATGAGCAGAGTGGCGAGCGACGTGAAACCTGGGAATGCCGACGCCTGGGTCAGGTTCAAGAGGAGGCGCGATCCGTTCAACTCGGCAAACACAACCGCGTTAGAATGGCGTCTGGTCATGCGCAGACACAGACGCAAAACCGCATGCAACGTGTCGGCCTCTACGGGGATGCCCATCAAACCAACCGAAGAACGTACGATACACGTGGCTTGTTCTTCACTTAACCCTCTGACCATCTTTAAATCATCACTCTTCACATTTGGTGTGTTTATAACATCGTCAGTATCCATCGTCGTAGCAGCCCCAGCGCCTTCTTCTTTCTTCTCCTCTTTCTTAACCTCATCTTTCTTTTCGTCGCGAGATAGTAACGCGAGCATGATAGGCCGACGGTTGCCGGTTTCTTCGTTGATTTGTACCATTGGGCCGAACTGAACTGTGTATCGACGCCGACCAGCCGTGAAGCGGACACTTTGTTCGCCGCAGTTGTATGCATCATCGATTGTCTTGTTGTTACCGGTGCTGTAACTGCACCATCTTCCAGTGCGGTCGTCAAACCATTTCCAAATGTGCGAAACAACCTATAAACGAGAGAGAAAAATAGTTTTTAATCTATGGATGACAAAAAAATAAAAAAAAATTATGGGGACTGACAAGACGAAACGGAAAAATAAAAATCAAAGAACCAAAGTCCAAAAGAGTACACATATTACTTGTGAACGTACAGTTGCCATGGCAGCTTTACGTTTCGATGCAATCGCCATTTTTTCGTACAAATCGATGAGGAGCAACAAAGGTGCGAGCCATTTGGGTGTCATCACATCACGTGCCAAGCTCAGACACTGATTAGCCGAATCCAATAATCGAACTAATAATTCCAAAATGCCCGTATCTTCAACCATTTCGGCACAAGCCATTTTCATTTCCTAAAATAGAAAAAAATATAGAAATTTAACATAAAATTGCGTCTTAAAATACCATACTTTAAAAAAAAGAGGGGGTAGGGTATGAATAGACACCTCAAACAGTAACGTAAATAAATGAATCCTAACGGCAGCTTTACTAGCTTCGGGCATTGTACTCAATTGATTAGCCCATTCTTGTACGGTGCGAGTGTCCGACATTGTCATAGGCGCTGCAGCTTTCATCAATTCGGCACCATTGTCTGCTATTTGTTGAATTAAACATTCCAGCATTTCTCCTCTCCATCGTTCCCCATTGCGCAGCACAACTGCGCAGAGTAAATCGCATACGCGATACACTGTGTCAGGCAGTGTATCGAGTAATCGCATACAACCGGGCAACATCGTATGGCTAAACCCGTCGATTATATCCACGGACAACGGCTCTTCTTTCTCCTGTTTCTCTCGTTCCAGTTCCTTTTGTTCTTCCACTTGTCGCTTCTCATCATCGTCAGATTTTTGCTGAAATCAAAAAAGAAAAGACGTGCAATCAAATGTGACTAATTGAAATACTGTTTCAACATTCACACATCCATTCATACCGTGTTTTCGTTTATAGAAGGTTAAAGAACAATGAATGTTTGAGGCGTTAGTGAATTAATTTTGTTCTTTGTACTCGTGTTTTACCTGATCAGTGGACATGAGGCCATTTTCGCCCAATGACATTGCAATGGCTCGCAACATTTGGTCTTCTTCCGACAAATCCACTGAACCACCAAGCCTCTGCTAAAGCAACAAGTTAAGTTTCACATTAGCCCACATTTTAAGTGAAAAAAATAACAAAATATTGAGCCCAGAGATCGCTAGTTCCAGCCATAAACGAAACCACGGTTGAATTTGGCAACAAAGCGAATTGTTCACTTTGCATTAAAATCATTAAATTAGATTTTTCACCTGTGGTGGTCTGGAAAGTAACAACGGATTAGTCAGGAGATAGTCAGTCGCTTGTTCAACGCTGCTCGTATGCAACAAAGCTTCATTAGCGGCCTCTCTTGTAAAGCCCATATCCATTAACTACAAATATAAAAAAGTTAAGTTAAGTATTCTTCGTTAAATTTACTAAATATATCAAACCTGTTGAAGATGTTCAGGATTTACGTCAGTATCATCAAACTCTCTAGTTCTTCTTGAACCAGTTCCGGTAGTTGTAGTCGTTGTTGTATCAGCAGTCACTCCAACATCTTTATCCTTTAATTTCTCCTTTATTATGGCTTCTCCTTGTAAAATGTGACAGAGAATGGCCAAAATAGATTCGGACATTCTTCCCCCATATGTTTTCAATGGTTTTTTATCCCACAAGTACATCACCGCTTCAAACGCTTGCTGTAAAACATTGAAAAAGATAAATAAATAACTGTAATAGTATTAAAAAAAAAAATAAATCAATTAATTACTTTGTGCGTATGAATTAAATACAACAACGGGTTGAATGGGGTAAATCCAGCTTGAGACGACTTATTGGGTAACGTATGCGGCGACTCCAGCACCATTTTTGGATTGACCATCTTCTCTAACAACATTAACCACGCATCTAAGAATTCTCCCGTCCCGTCTGGAAGATCCGGATGTTCGATGCCATCGTCCAGCTGTACTTTTCCGCCACAAGACAGAGCCCATTTGAAGGTCCTAAATAAACAAACGAATTTAGAATTTCTTGTTCATAATAAAAATGTCACTGAATTTACTCAAAAAAGGCATCTTGGCCTCCAGAAGATAAAAACTTCTGCAACATTAAATGATAAGGAAACTTTTTCTCATCAAACAGCATCGGTGATGTGAATCCAACAGAACAAATAAAAAAAGTGAGACGAAATTTTGGTATAGGAGACGCTGGTGGTGATTCCCACGATAAGCCACTGGTTAATAATTTAGTGAGTGCAGAGGCGACGGAGCGCGCAGCTGGAGTCGGAAGTGCAGGAGGGTTCGGAATCTGTTGTCCTCGTCGTTGTCTCATTGGAGAGCCGACACACAACTAAAAAATACAAGCAAATTAAGATTTAAAACTGACATAAATCTATCGAATTGAAGAATATACCGAACTCACTTTGACCAATAAACCAAACAACTCGGCTAAAGCGCGGCCCAATCTGGACGAGCCATTGAGCAACGGTTTAATTTGTTTGATTTGTGCTTGTAAAACTGGCGACATCTTGCTTTTAATTTTCGCTCCATTTGTATCAATCGAACTACCGGCCACACCCAACGAACTGGCATCGTCCACTTCCATCGTGTTGCTGTCGGTCGATAGGGCCTCCATGGCTGATGTTACGCCGTTACTACCCATCTCTCCTGCTGCATTTGAAAGGGTGTTGGGCTGATCGCTTTTTAATTCCTTAGGCAATAGTTTTTCTAAATCATGTTTACCGAATTCGCAACCAGAAGGCAGTGTATCTTCACTGCACAATGCCAACAAGACGGTGCTTTCCCAAACTAATGACGTGTAGAGCTTGCTCAGTCCTTGCAGGACACTCAGCCCTAAATGCGATCCCCAGTGATTCATAGAAATGGTTCGAATCTCACTCTGACCGGTCCTGCACACGTGCACAAACATCATAATGTAGGAATGGGCAGCAGACATGGCGTGCAAAAGGGGAGTAGCCTGCGCCGAGTTGACCGCATCGGCGACGCTTGTGGCAGAGGCCAGTTCGCGTAATAAAACTGAACCACCTGGTGGATCGAGAGGTACATGAAGAGGTTCTAAAGATAGGAGGACGTCGTTTAAATGAAGCAGTCCCTGTTTCAAAACTTGCGGTTCGTGCGCCAAGTTCTAAACATTTAAAAAAAAAATTAGAAATTAAAAAAATTAACACTTTCTCGTTTAGTAAACTTTACCAATATCGATTTGCACACGCTAGCTACAGCCTGACACGCTGGAGTGATTGGAAAATCCACTGGCAAATTTGGCAATCCTAAAATACTCATCAAAGGGACCAGACCACGTTGAGTGACAAATTCCCGACAATGATCATCGGTTGAGTTGTTACTTAAAATCGCATCTACAAATTTCATCTGAATACAAGAGAAAATAAATGAGAAAAAGACACTTCAAAAAATTATTCCATTTTTTTTTCATACCACATTCAAAACGTAATCCAACAACGGAACAGAAATTTTTTGTTCTGAACTGGCACTTGTCGATTCTTCAGTCGAGTTCGCCGTCTGCGGTGCTTTCAACGTACTAACATGACTGGTCATGCTGGAAACGTCGTCCTCCTCTTCTTCCTCATCGGATGATCCGCCGTCAGTAGGTGCTGACCTAGTGCCAGACCCATGCGCTGGTTCGGTTTTGGCCGCTGGTCTTGAACACACGTACTTTGGATCTCGCCCCATTTTACAAACCTCTTCTAGTAACTAAAAAGCACGAGGGAAAAAAAAAGTTAGAAACCAAATAAAAATTGAATCGCATTTTTCAAACCTTTATAATTGCAGCAGTAGAATCGGCCTTTAAACTAGGCTGATGCCGCATCAACTCGTCCATTGCATTTCCCAAGCTGCTCGCCGTATCTCCCACCGGATCGGAACTACGACGTCGGCGCATTGCCATCAGATAATCAGGTGAAAGAAGAACTTTAAATAAACGTTCGAATGGCTTACAAGCAGCGAATGCTTGTAAACCGCGCGTGTTCAGACACAAAGCACCAAACACATTCGGGAGAGAACCCAAAACTTCCCTCGTTGCAGGCACCTAATTAAAACAAAAAAAAAAACTAATTGATTTACAAACAACATTTTAGGACAGTGTATCAGCTTACATCCTTGCTAAGCAAGGCATGAAGAATGACGTCAGTTAAACCATTGTCCTGCAATGAAGACAACAACGAGGGTTCCTGAAAGACGTAGACAGTTACCACGTCCGTGGCTACAAAGAAAAAATTTTTTTCAGAATAAGAATTACGTAATTTAAAAAAAAATATTTACCAAGTAGGAACAGTGAGGGACCGTAATATTCAGCATTACTAATTATATGCTTCAAAGATCGTGGAAGTGACCCATCCATCACTGAAATCAAATTAGAATTTATTAGCAAAGTCAATTAATTTTTTTTCAGATGAATGTATCAGTAGGCTTGATGAATGGATAAATACGAATTATCATTCACCGATTAAACTGACTTTTTCTATTGCAGCTTTTTTTATATTTTATTAACATCGAGTTAACAAAATAATTAACAAACAACTGCTAGGCCAGGTACAATATGCTTACCATGTCGAATACTATCGGAAAAAGCTGGTTCTTGAATGGCTTTTTTCAAAAAATTCAACATCGATTTCAATAATGCGGCTCTTTGTGGAAAGCACTGAATCCCCGTTTTCATTTCTTCATTTTTTATTTCGGTTTTCTGATTACTCGAGCCAGGTACAGGCGACGCACTAGTCGTGGGTATATCAGTCAAATTTATAGACGAATCCGCATTGTCAACTGCCATTGGTTCCACTTCAGTAGAATCAGGCGGACTTTTAGGCCCGTTCGCTGAGGCACTACGTGGCGAAGCAGGCTGGTCGGAAACTGAATCGTCTCGATTTTTTGGTCGTATCACAAACGGTTGTTCTTTACGACAAATATCAACTTCTACTTCTAATCGGTTAATGAAGGAAGCAAGCCCGCCGTATGATTGGAATGCCTGCAAATCTAAGTTGGTAATCAAATCGATTACACGCACAGCTCTCGTAACAAACTGCAATTATTTTTTTAAAAAGTATTAATTAAAACATATATTTCAAAATTTAATTTTTATTTTACAGTGACATGTTCCGGTTCGGTTCCAGGCCAATTGATCACTTTGAGCAAAGATTCCATCATTCCGCACGCAACTAGCGCTTCGCCGCCTAATCAAAATAGAAAAATTATTAAAAACAAAAATCACACAAAGAATCCACGTCAGGTATATTTACCACTCTCATAACTGGCCAGGTGATAAAGGAAGGAAAATAGAGCAGTGGCAAAGTTAATAGCAAAAGCCTCAACAGTTGGATCAGTTAGTGATTGAATGCAGCTTCTGACAAGAACTGGCAAAAAACCGTGATACGACGATGCTCCAGTGGCATCGATTATTGTATTCAACTTTGGATTTCTTTCTAAGTGTATTATCGATGTTAAAGTGCGGAGGGAAGATGCTTTAATTTCCTTTAAAAAAAAATTAAATTAATAAGTAATCCATTCAAAATATAAATTAAATATTACAATCAGTTTTTGGTCTGCCAACTCCAAAACGTCAACAAGTTCTTCGATTAATCCGTTGTAGAGCAACGAATTGACATTATCTTGTAAAGCGTTCGAATAAACTATTAAAAACAAAAATTATTAATTACACAATTAAAAAATAAATTCCTCAGATGATAATTCCCAAATTACCTAATATTGACAAGGCTTGTAGCCTTGCCTGAACACATTGCAAACGTGTTGTGTAATTGGAGAATGATCGAGCTAATCTAACATGCGTAAACAGCAGCATCTGAAAATTAAAAAGTAAATCTCATAAATATTGAAACCAATTAATATTATTAATAAAGCCAACCTGCTTGCTTTGTGGTACTTGATACGTTTCAATTAGATCTTCCATAACCACAGCTGACGATTTATTATTTATTTGGTCGATACTTTCAATATGAATGCAATTGACAACATTAGAAGAATTCTTTCTGCCAGACTTCTCTTCGGAACTTTCAGAATAAAATTCAAAATGTAGCGTAGTGGCACTTGAAGGAAAACTCTACAAAATCCAAATTTATAAAATTAATAAAAATACATTCCTTATTTTCCATTTAATTGCTTACACTAAGAGGTAAGTCTTGACAACACTCTGCTAAACCAAATCCATTTTCTTTACCGCCCCAGCTCTATTTTAAAAATATAAAATATATATTAAATAAACAAGTATATATGAAATATATATAAACATGTACCTCAGCTATATAGGTCAATCGAGTCAATAGAGATTGTCTTTTCTCCCCAGTTAACCTAGTGATGAAATTGGAACGCTTACTGCAGAAAAAAAAAATTGCAAATCATTGAATTTTCCTTCAATTCGAAGGGAAACAAATTGTACCTAAAAACGTAGAGCAAATTGAGAACGGTCAAAACTAAATTCATGTCGCTCGACGACAATAGACTCGTTAGATGTTCCATTGCATTGTACAAATGTCGTGAAAAACTATGTTCGATGAGCAACGCTGTAAACTGGAGAATTTGAAGCACTAGTTCTTTATTCTAGAAAAAAAAATCTCCGAATGAATATTACAAGAACCTAATCTAGATTTAGAAGAGAAACCTTCTCATTTCCAGGTAAATCACACGGCAATACCCACTGCTGAGGATTGGTTTTTGTAACAGCTGCCTCGAGAATAGAATCGAACAAATCTAGGACATCGATCCAGTGATAAAGTTCACACTAAATAAAAATAAACAAAAATTTTTAACATAAATTTACATCTTATTATTTTTGCACAAACTTTTCCATAATTCCAGGTTTTAACTTTTCGTAGTTCAAGTAAAACGTCGTCGGGAGAACAAGATTTTAATTTGTCGATTAGTGCACGACAATCAGGAGGCTGAAAAGAATGAAAAAAATAAGAAAAATTTAAAAATAAGAAGAAAAAAAATGTAAATTTCCGAAAACTTACCACCTCCGAGGTGCTTTTCCTCAATTTGTTGCGATCAATCTTCATTTTTTGAAAACAAAACAACTCTTAATACAAAATAAATGTCGCAAAGTAAACTGAGGCTTCAATCAGACATTTCTTCTAATGAAAAAAATCGCCAAATACGGCAGCTTCATTCAATTTATTATCTACAAACAGAAAATGAAGTAATCAAAAAATATTTAACCTACGATTTCACGTATAGAGCTAACTGAAGTGATATTTAGTGGAATTGAAATGCGTGTTTTCTTAGCATTAGCCCTACATTACAATAACCGCCATTTTGTTGAGTAAGCCTAAACCTCCCTCATTCTTTTTACGTTTTAATTCGTTCGCTACCCAACAATTTTGATACACTCTAACTTAAATAAACCTATTCTATTACTCTTCGCCTATCGTTGAAACAATTAAAGCTTGAACGGGGAAATTAAATGAAAAGAAGTAAAACTGCGAATCTCCGAACACACAAAAGACAAACTTACACACGCTGGCCGCCATTTTGGGAACAATTGAAAAGCCCGGATGTTGAGTTCCTGCAAATTTTTCAAAAAATATTTTTAAAAAGTTTTATCCGTTAAAATTTGAATGCATCAATTTCTTTTATCTCATCATTACACAATCTAAATTCTTTTTGAATAAATATAGCAAATAAAAATACGTTCTATTAGTGTCTAATAAGAGGAGGATTCTCTGTTTTTCTTACTGCGCATGACCATCGATTTTCTCCTCTTTTTGCCGCTAGTCGTCACTACCTACTGCGGTTGTTAATGGCTACCCATAATTTATTATCAATTTAATTTCTCATTTCTATTTCTTTATATAAAACGAGAAATAAAACTGGTCGGTCAATTAATGTGCAGCTTATATTGTTCATAAAAAGACCAACAAAAAATGTAAAATACACTGGAGAAAATATGTATTTTAAAATGGAAACTCATTTATATGTTTTATATACTGAATAAACTTTATTCTAGGAAATAAATCACAAATTATTGTCGAAACTTGTAAGATTCTTGTCTCTTGACAATTGTAACGCTTCTTTACAAAATAATGAATTAACGCAATCGGTCAAGTGTTGATGATGCAATTTCCGCAAAAATGTTATTCGCAAAATATATGCAAAACAAATATTAAACCATTCGATTGATAAGATCGGTTTTGTAAATTAATGTCATGACAAACATGTTTATTAGCACATTTTCTAAACTCACTTGTAACAGCTATACGACTTTTGGCTAAAAACTTATTGTTGATAGTAAGTTTAAGCTACAATACATGCAGAAATGGTTAAACACAATCTATATCCTACCACTAAACATTACGTTATTTGAATATCACTTACCTATACTACAAGAAGGTTATAAAATGTGGTCTTATATACTTCTCCAATTTCTTGCTTCATACTGATTGGCTATTGGTCTAAAATTCCCCCAAAATTTAAACTGCAATATTTCACTCTAAAGAAACTCGCAAAGAATTTCAAAACAAGACATTTAAGTGCAGTCACTCGGCCCAAAGGGCATGTTTGACCCTGATGAGGAGTCCCACAGAGTTTGAGACATGCTGGGGACAATATTTTATCCCACCCCAAAACTTAAACTAGTTTTTTACAACCTCACAAAAAAGAAAAACAGAAAGATTAGAGGCTTTTTTTTCTTGCTTATTTATATTAATCCAAACTTTTAGTAATTTTTCTCTATTATTTATTTATGCAAGTAAATTTTTATTTTGATAATAATACAATTCTTTTTAAATTACTAAACATAAGACAAAAGTTTAATGTGACAAAAATATACAAAGTATTTAAACATTTAACATATTTTATGTACACTTGAACGGCCATCAGTATGTAGTGCAATAATACGGTTCAAGCCATGTTTTTGTTGAAAAGGACGGGAATATATTGTTTTGTTTTCAAATTTACCTCTCTCAGAAACACTTATGACGTTCCATTTTGTGTAATTAAGTAGTTCTTGCTGATTAGACTCGATATAAAGAAAGGGCACAAAGTTGATTTTGGTCAAATCAATTTGAAAACAAAATTTTATTGCATAACAATGTACATCTTCGCACCAGCAACCATATTTGGTACAATCACCACATAAATCTCTGTAAATCCGTTGAATTTGGCCAATAAAACGGTTTGGCAATATACATATACACAGTAAATGCATTGACAAGTACATAAAAAACCATTTCGATCAACAATTTAGGATAAGTATCAATTTGCATGTTAAGACGAAGGAAAATGTAGGGTATAATAAAATACCTAAATTCAAGTAATTTTTGTGGGATTACTGCAGCTGCTACAGCAAGGAAAAATCCCAATTTCCAAACGGCGTCACGGGAGTGAAAGGCTTGAACGATCGCCCAACTTGCGTACAAATATATAGAAATGTATGCATACTGAGCAAGATCGTGTATTTTCAAGACTTTCCTCCAAACGTAAAAAGTATAATGTCGATTGTCAGCTAAAAGATACGAATGAATATGCGTATTGTAGGAAACTGCCAACAATGCAGCCAATACGAAACCGACGAAAAGTGTTGGTTTTCGTAATAAAGATCGACAAAATGTACTCATTTTGTTTAAACTAAGAAAATAGGGAAAGGCAAAAACTAAAGTGAATGCGAGGAAATAAAGAAACTGTGGTACGTGAAGAACTACTTGATGTGCTTCACGATCACCAACTGCAACTCCTTTGTTTGTATGTATAAAGAAGAGAAATAATGTGAAAACAAAAAAATATCCCATCAGACATTCTAATAAATCCCAGCACATATATGGCACACGTTTTCGATGATGACAGATCATGTTGACAATACTTCGTAATAGAACCTGCAAATAACACCATTAAAGAAACCATCAAATGCCAAAATACAAATATTTACCACAAAGTAACGATGTGAAATTTTTATATCATTTCGCAATTCTTTTTTATCAAGACGTAAATGCGGTAGAGTTACATTATAAGCAGTCAATGCTGCCATGTACACAACCCAGACGACGTTGGTTTGTCTAATAATTACAGCTAACAGTCCTATGATAGCTGCCATTATTGTGTGGCCATGAAGATGGAATAAATACATGAGCAAAACGAAAAAACAAGATGCAACATCAGTGTAATATAAAAATGTGAAGAAATAGAGAACGGGAAAAATTGCCAAATTCAACGATAAAATGCAGGCTTTTAAAGATGAAAAATCCTGCAAATAAATTATCAAACAAATTAATAATTACATTAAAACATTTCATTATTTCATATTACTTTAGTGCCTGTATGAATTCGATTGATTATTCCGTATAATAAATATACATTTCCGATCGAAAACACGAGGTTTGTCAGTCTTAAATAAAAAACATCACATAAATTGATGCCCGTCAAATAGGTTACGGGTCGAAAAATTCCAACGGAGATCAAGTAGAGTCCAGGCAGCGTTGTAATCTTAGGGTTCCACTATAGACAAATAAAAGATATAAATTTTGCAAGATATTAAGTCTACTATGGTTACCTCTTCGAATTTTCCTTCGCAATATTTTTGAGCTTGTGGAATGTGAAAAATTTCATCCATGTATGGGGTCGGCTGTTTGGAATGTAGCATAACAAACAACCATCCTGATATAAAGGAGAAAACGATCAACGTAAATGTAAACATTAAGCGACACTTCCAACTGGATGCCGCCATCTTTCTACAATCAGTTTGAAAATCATGTTTTCCCCGCTAGTGGCGCACTATGACTTTTTGCGGCAAAAATAAATATCAAAAAAGTTTTATTTGACTTTAATCCAACGAAAATAATTTGGTGACACTGGATACGAGCCCAAAATATTTTATCTAAATAAAATTTATAATAAAATAAATTTTGGTTGATGAAATTGTATTTCTTCATTTATTCAAATTAGAAAACTACTATACATAATCAAAACAGACACAGAAAACCTTTTACAATCTCATTTTGTCTTCCTACATCTTTTAGACCGCTGTTTTTTTCTTTTTTTCTTCATTTTAACTTTGTTTCCAAACACATTTTTAAAAGTAAGGATGAAATCAAATCTAAAATATTATTTTCTTTAACTTTGCTAAAATTATAGACAAATGGCTGAGCTTCCAGCAGACGATGGAAATGACACGAACAACTCGCAGTGAGTTTCATTACTTTTTATTAAAGTTTAATCAACTTAATGCTTATGTTCTGATGCCTAGAGAACACACAGAAGAGGCCGCAATGAACCAACCTGAAGAAATGCCAAATTCTTTTATTGAAAGAACGAATAAATATTTAAGTGAAGCGATGTCATTACTCGAAAATGGACAAAATATGGCTCGCTTCATTTCCGAGAGAACTGACCAACACCAACAACAAGTGGATACGTACGCGGCCCTGATATTTAATTTTCTAAATGTCATACATCAAATAGAGAGTAAGTTAATTCTCCTGAAGCTATTGCACGAAAGTCATTCGCCGCAACGAGCAGCTCAAAATTTCCAGCTTGGAATAAATCAGGACGTGGCAGTACTACAACGCCAAATTGGAGCGCAATTACAAATCTTGAGTGCCATTAAACGAGGTATAGAAGAAGAAGGGCTTTATGATTAACTTTTTTACACGTTTTTAAGAAATGATAATACAATTTTATTGAATTAAAATTTTTAAATTTGAAAAAATTTTTTCTTTTAATTTTTTTTAACTCCAATCGGATTTTGGAAAATATGACGGTAAAGCAGCATTCCAAATGACCATTGCCAGAAAAAATATAAAGGCACTAATCAAACTGATCCACCACAACATCTTTTCCCATTTACTTTTCTCAAAATTTCTCAGCGCGACAATTCCTACTAAAAGACCCGCAAGAGAACCGCAGATGTGGGCAGCATAACCTATCTTCGTATCTTCATCACCCGTATAACGACCAACAATAGCTACGGTGATATCAGTCAACATGTACACCAACACAAAAGCTAGTTGTATAAACGGATACTCCATATCCTTAAAATTCTACATTTTTAAATATTATAAAACAATAAATAAATAAATAGAATATCAATTTTTTTATTACGCACCATTATTATAGTGGCCAAATGACCCGTGATGAGCGCGTAAACACCGGCAGAAGCACCCGCAAGATAAACTGTCGGATCAACAATGGATGTTCCAAGAGAACCTGAAATAAAAATTGCACTGTTAAATAACCTACGGCAAAAAAGAAATAAAAATTCACCTGCTAAAACACCAAACATATACACGAGCCATACTCGCCAAAACTTGTGAACTGATTCTAATAAAATCCCATACGTAAGTTGAAGTAACATGTTAAATATTAAATGTAGATATCTGGACAAAATAAATATATGTGAATGAGTATTCATTTGACTAAAATGTTATGTACCCGGCATGAATTAGCATGTAAGTCACGTATCTCCATATTTCATATCTTCTCTTTGGATTGTAAATTAAAGGGGAGCGATATGGGATAGGGCCACTTTGGGTGGTATTGCCTATCGTAACTGAGTAGTAGATGAAAACTGCAATCTAACAAAAATATTTTAATTTTTTTCCCTTTTTTTGATAAATATTCAAGAAACGACCTCTAAAATAGTAAGAGCTAAAATTGTAACAGGTGGAGGCCACCAGGTAATATCTTCGCCCTTCATAAGTCCAAGTCCGATGTCAACTGCATCGTCATCTCCACGGCGGACGGCAAGACGTTTGCTCTTTGGAACTATAATTTTTCTTGCAAAACTCTTGAAGCGTCCAACTGCAAGACGAGCTCTGAATGGTAGCTCTGGAGAATTGTACTGCAATTAAAAAAAATATTAATAATCTATCGGTATTTTTAGTATTTGATTAGGTATTGAGATGAAAAGTAATGGATTATTTATCAGTACGGTACTTTCTCTGATAAGAAAAATAAATATGTACGAAATGAACAAATTCTTCATAATTAAGATGCCCATCTTGATTGTGATCAGCCTTTCGTGAAATCTTTTCAAGTACATCTACTCTTACGTCCTTCCGAAGATTAGGATTTGACACTAGATCTTTTAGTGGTATCACTCCATCTAGGTCTCGGTCATACTTAAACAATAAAGATTTTATAAAGAGACTTTCATTTTTACCAATTAAATCTTAACTTACACGATCAAAAATTGCTTTCAAATCACCCTGAAATTATAAAAATAAAATATTCAGTTAGAGTTTCGGTTTGAGGAAAAAAATTGTACCTCCGTTGTAGAAACCATGACTGCACTCACCTCTTTCCTCCCATAAATGAAGAACTTTGGTCTAAAGATAAAACGTTTTCCTCATGATAACATTGTTATTTACTCCAATTTTGGTTACCTGCATATTATCAATTTATCACATTTTTTATATATTAAATGTTTATTCGAGTTGTTTACAAGAATTGAAAATAAAAGTGCTATGTTTAAGTACACATTTGATGATATTATAAATACTGTTGTTGAAAATTGAAATAAATTACAAACAAATTGGACCCAAAAATTGTTTAAAAAAATATTTTTGTAGTACCTGAGATAATTCCTTTAATAATACTAAATATTAATCACCCCGATAAATAAAAAGAAAAAAAATAATACAACTGATTATATACAATACGAATTTAAGTTTTCGTAACCAAATGATTAAGTAATTAAGCATCCCATTGAGACGGAGGAAAATAAGATGGAAAGGCAGCATTCCAAATAATCATAGCCAAAAGAAAAAGAATAACGGTTATTAAACTAAACCACCATAACGGTCTTTCCCATTTGCGCTTTTCTAAATTTCTCAAAGCTACAATACCAACTAAAAGTCCCGCAATGGCACCACACAAATGAGCCGTATAACCAGTTTTATTTTGCATCAGATCATCACTAAAGTAACGATTATAAATAGCCACACCGAAATCAACCAACATTAAAATGACAAAACATGCCAGTTGTGCAATAGCATATTCCATTTCTTGGAAATTCTATTAAATTAAAAAAAAAGAAAAAATTTATTATTATTATTAAGTCAACATTTTTTGAGTATTCACACAAACCATTATTATAGTAGCCAAATGACCAGTGATCAACGCGTAGACACCTCCAGAGGCACCAGCCAAAAACACTCTTGGATCAGATATAGATGTGCCCAATGATCCTAAATGAATCAATAAAAATTAAAAAATAAAGAGAAATATTTGCACAATTAAAAACCTGCTACAACTCCAGACATGTATACGAGCCAAACCCTCCAATATTTATGAACCATTTCTAATGGAATTCCAAGAATAAGTTGAATTATCATATTAAATATTATATGTATACATCTAAAAAAATTGAAATTAATCAATATGTATTATTTAATAATCTACAATTTTATTATTACCCAGCGTGAATTAACATGTAAGAAACATATCGCCATGCTTCGTATCTTCTTTGCGGATTATAAATCAATGGGGATTTAAATGGCACAGGTCCTGACGCGGTCACATATCCTTCTTTAACAGCGTAATAAATAAAGACGCCGACCTAAAATTTCAAATAAGTTCCAGTTGTGAAAATTTCTTTTACCAAACAAACCTCCAATAACGTAAGAAGTAAAATTGTAATCGGTGGCGGCCAGCAGTTGTACTGATCCATATATTGTGCATCGATTTCATCGCGTTTACCTTTCGGTACGACTAGTTTTGTCGCGTAATTATTAAAATAATGAATCGCACGACGAGCTCTAGTCGTAAGTTCCGGCGCATGATACTGAAATCATGATAATTTCTAATTATTATCTTAGATAATAAAAAGAAGACGCCTCATGTTTACTTACAAATTCAACAAATTCGTGAAAGTTTATATGGCCATTTCTATCGCTGTCCGCACGACGAATGATGTCATCGAGAACATTCGCTGGTATTTCATGCCTGATATTTGTTTTGGCTAATAATTCGGGAAATTCATACAGAGGAATCAGTCCGTCGTGGTCTCGATCGTACTGCAATTACAACTTATTAAAATTTCAATTAAAAATATGGGAATATACTTGACTTACTCGGTCAAACACTTCTTTTAAATTGTGTCCACGCTAGTAAATAAAATTTCAAATTGTAATTTCAAATTGTAATTTCAATCGAATGATTTTACCTCGCCCTTCGAAACCATCGCAAGCGTCTCGCCTCCTTCCCCACGGTCACTATACGAAGGTCGTTTTGTGTTCTCAGTCATTTGAATACATTAAGTTTAAGGCACTTTGATCGAAAATTGACAGGTTTGTTTTCAGTTCTAACCGGTCATAGCACCTGTTCGTAGGCGTCGCACCCTCACGATGATTACAAAGCAAATAAAAAACTCAAGTTCTTTATTTTACCGCTGTGTGACTCATCGCAAAAGCGAATGAGTCATGAAACTCTAAGCAATGATCATATTTGTTGACGTCACGGAAAATATTTCTCAATTACGACGATAGACGGTCGTAGCAACCGGGGATGACCGAGAATGAAATGAATACCAACCCATCTTATTTTTTCGTTTCATTTTTTTTTTAATAATAAACAAAATTAATCGGAAGATTTTTGAATTAAAATACAAGAAGATTGAAAATTTCACGTATTACGAAAGAGCTACCAATTTAATATTTATTTTTTCATACCAAATGCAGTTGAGCTTACAAATAATTCAAGAGTAACTTGAGCACTTTGTTTGACTAAAAGAGCTCGTGGGTTCGTTGCCATATTTGATATTTTTATTTCGCCATCTAAATTATCCTGGTCAATCTTAAAGATCTTTTTTCTTTGAAGGTAATAAACAATGAATATCAACACGGCTGAAACAAACTGCAGCATAGCAATGAAGCTAAAAGTCCACGTATAAGACGAATCAAAATCGGTAATAATCCCTATAAACAAATCAAGATGATACAGTTTGAAAATTCGCTACCAAGTTATTATTCTACCTGCAAGAGGAGGTCCAATTAAAGAACCAATCCCAGCAGTTGTTTGCACTAAACCCAAAACAACAACATATCTGTCACGACCAAATACATCAATAGGTAAAATAAACTGAAGTGCAACTTGATTTCCAATGGCAACTCCTAACATCAAACTTAAAATGATAAAACCAGCAGTTGTATCCATAACCAAAAGCAACATGATCATAACAACTACCAATAAATCAGTTACACATAAAATGATTGAAGCATTACAACAAGAAATTGAAGTGAATAAACCAGAGAGAAAACGCCCTCCAATATCACCAATACCAAAAGCAGCAACATTCCAAGCAAAATATTCTTGCATGTTTCTTGTGAGAACAAAATCCTTGAACAAAATCACTAGAGCTATGATACTCATACAGAAAAAGAATTGGGAAAAATTTAAACACCAAAAACGTTTGGATTTAAGAAGTGGTGCTGAGTTAAGGCGTTTGCTTTTGCTACTCAAAACTTGATCACTACAAACAACCAAAAAATGAAAAGTTTGTATTTTTAATTAATTGTATATAAAAATATTTTCTACTCACTTTTCTCGTTGTTTAGGGTACATAGCACTTCCAGTAACGCAACAATTTAACACTACAGCTGCCATTATGAACATTGAACCTCTCCAACCATACTCATCTAATATATATGGTACAAAAAGAGCAAAAATGAAGACTCCAACTCCAGTGCCAGCAAGACTAACTCCTGTAACAATGTACGTATAATGCTTAAAATACATCCCTAATGATATAAGGGATGCATTTGATATTAGGCAAAGACCAACACCTAAAAAAAGATGAAATTATTGGAAGAAAATGATTGAAATTATTATAAATGAAATACCAAGAAATAAACCGTGTGTTATTACAAGAAATACAATGCCATTGGCGTATGCATTAAGAATGTAACAGATCGTAGCAAGAATGCTACCCAATATAGTAGTCCAACGAATTCCACACCTTTGAATTAAATAAGAAGCTAAAGGAGCTGCATAAAAATCAAGTTTTAAAATACTTGTATAGATGTGAAAGAGTGAAATTTTACCTGCTGAGTAATAAGTTGCGTATGTAACAGAACCAGTAATGGCAGTTACACTTTTGCTCTCTCCAAATTCATTATAAAATAAAACAAAATATTGGTTGAGAGCCCACATCACCCCTCCTATGATTACACGGGTAATAAATGATGTGGCTAAAATAACCCATGCCCATCCATTATCTACATCTTTTTCAGGCATAACTTTTGAGTTGTGCAAACTTGTTTGGGAATCTCAAAGTTGTGTGCGAAATATAATTGCACTACCATCATCATTACTTGTCTGTTTTTTAATTACCTATACAGTCATTAAATCAAAGCCAAAAATAACATTTTACAGGTTAGATCACAAAATTTTCAACATTTCTTTCATATCTAATTTCACATTGATTCAACATTCTTTTATTACTTGAAATAATTCGATATTGCGTGACAAATTTCTTTCATTTTTAAATGTCAAACTTTGTTTCTATCAAAGTGAAACATTTAAAAGCAAATAAATACCTTTAGAATTTGATGTCAATACAAAATTCTAAAGGTTTTCCATTCAATTTGTAATGAATGGTTGTTTACGTCAATTTTCATATAAAATGCGGGTAGAGCTCATTCTTTCTCACAAATCCTGCAACTCTAATAATGGTATAATGGTTAAATTATGATTTAAAAAATTTTATATCTCATTAAATTACAGATGGAGGAAACTGGCCCAGAAGATGCAGAAGCTCCCAAACTAGACACTCAAGAAGAAATACCCATAAATGAAAATATCAAAATAATTGTAACTCCAAATAGAAGCGCTTGGGTTCGTGTAACATGGTTGTTTGCCATTCTCATCTGTCTGGTTTTATTTTTCATTCAAATTGAAGAAAGAGTTGCCTTTTACTTGGACGATTCCAATGCAGTTGCAACAAAAATTGTTGAAACAACTAAAGATTTAACCACTTATCCTAAAATTACAGTATGCAGCAGTCATATGAATTATCTGTACAATGATGGATCTCTACCTGATTCTCCGAGAGAATTACTCGAAGCAAAACCCAGTCAGCTTTGCAATTACCTCAATGAAAATACAACGCTTGAAAAAATTTACCAAAAATTGAAAATCCCACTCAACAATATTGAACTAACTGGTCAAGTAAGAGTTTATTTTTTTTTAAAAAAAAAACATTTATTTTTCTAAATTAATGCCTTTCTTTTTTCAATATACAGGATTCGCCTATTGAAAATTGGTTTCAAGTTCCATTTGGTTCTTCACGGTTTCATAGTCAATTAGGACCGTGCATCACAATTACACCAAGTAAGTAAATAGACATTCTTTAATAAAATCTCTCTTAATTTAAAATTAATTTTATTAAGGAGTCAAATCTGTTAAGAAACTTCGCTTACGCATTACCGACCACTTAAACTCATTGAATCAACAATTCACTGTTTATAAAGTATGCACATTTTTCGAGAAAAAAATCAATACGCTAAACGAATTTGTGTATCGTAGTTATACATGCACGAGGAGGACCACCCACCAAGCCCAGAATGGTTACTAAAACATTCAACTCTTTACTCAGACGAACCACTATCTGCTGTTATTGACACAAACCAGGTAACAGTTAAATAACAGAGAATTGTGCCAAATTAAAACGAGAACATTTTACAGTTTACAAATATCAATACTGCTAAGAGTCAATGCATTGAGAAACAACTCTACGAGCAATGTAGACATAGATGTATTGATGAAATGTACTACAACAAACCACCGATCTGCCGGTATAACAAATGCAATTTCTTATTTTTTAAATTCCAAGTTCAAACATAACTTTGATTTAGTTTGCCCTATGATGAAACTGACCAACAAATACCTGCTTGCACCAAGAAAGTAGAATGCTCGCGAGCTGTTAGTAATACTTGGAAAGCGTATTTAAATATGGATGTTGGTAAATGTAATTGCCCGAGGAAATGTGACTGGTTCCTGCACAATGTTCAATTCAGCAAAGGATTGAGCAATCGATTTCAAACTCCACAAATTGCAACTTTAGAGCTCCAGTTTTCATCCTATACACGAATTAGAGAACATTATGCGTATAATTTGGCGTCACTTCTTTCAGACATTAGTGGATGTTTGGGCTTATCGTTGGGAGTGATTATATTAGCCACTCTAGAGATTACTATTAGTGTTAAGAGTTGGATTGAATACTGCAAGGTATAACGTATAGTTGTGTACGTGATTTAGATAATTATTTTTTTTTTTTCTAGGCTAAAAGAAGTTCAAAAACGACACCTGGTGTACGCAATGAAAATGAATCAAAATATACAATTCGTAATTTGATATCTCGATATTTCCCAACTGATGAGTTAAAAATACCATTACAACAAGAATATGCCAATTCTCAAGTTATTTTAGAGGGATTTGATATATTTTACAATCATCATCCATTGCTGACAAAAATTGTTTGGATTGCAGCTTTGATTTTATGCATTGTTTTATCTACTCTTCAGCTTGATCAACATTTCCAAAGATTATTGACCAATTCTACCGCAGTTCACATCTCTATAGCCCCAAATGAAGTAACTCATAAATTACGAGCTTATGCAAATTAACTTTTTTGAATATTTGACAGGAATTGACCAAACCCTTTATAACGGTTTGCCCATTGGTTAATATTTCGGATTGGCAATTTCACGCGCGTTTAACTAACGTATTGGACTCGTTTGAAAAAAAATTTAATCACACTTTAAGTGACGAGTGTGATTTGCTGAAAATACCAGGAAAAGATAACATTAGACTACCAATTTCTCTCGTACATCCAAACACCGTGTCAAAATTAACGAGTAAAATGGTAAGAATTGGTAATTCCAAGTTTGCCACTTTTTCACAAAAATGATTATCTTTTTTAGACCATGCTGCGAAGAGGGACGTATTATTTTCCTAAAATCTATGGAAGTTGTTACGGCGTTGAATTAGGAGCTGGTAAGACATTTATTAGGTTTGCAAGATACGTTCATTCAATTTGGTTTCGTCTAGTATTTGCAAATAATAAATTCATCCACGACGTCAACATTGGAATTACCAACAGAGGAGGTTGGAATTTCACTGCAACTCCTGGAAAATTTGTTGTAAGCATAAATTGAATTACAATTGAAAAATATTTCAATTAAACTTGTCTATTTAGATTTTTTTATCAGACAATTTGAATTTTATGGATTTCGAAGTGATGCAACAATCTCATATTATACAAGCTAATGCTATCAATTACCTGACAGTGGAACCATCAAAAGTACAATTCAACTAGTGTCACCCATATCCTATTTTTAATTGTCAAATCTTTTTAAACAGTTCGTTCACTTAAATCTGTCTAGCAGACCCTGTAGAAACAAAGCAACAACAAACCATTTTCGAGCAGTCTGTTATGCTAATCATTTACACGATAAAATGCCTTGCCAGTAAGTTTACACGTAAGGAAAAAATGTATAAAACATATTTGTCATTTTCAGACTGGGACACATGGGAATAAGACTACCATTATGCAATACTACAGATACGTGCAAATCTGCTTACCGCATCAACAAGCAAGTTTTGAGCGAATTTGATTGGAACATATGTGAACCACCACCACCACCTCGATGCTCGCAAGTTATTTACAAATTTTCCAAATACACTACTCCGCATCATTTTCTGCCTACTGTTGACAACACCGAGATAAATATTCATTTCCAAGATATTGTTATTAAACATGTGGAAGAATATACAAGTTACACTTTTATATCTCTCTTATCTGATGTTGGAGCTATTATTGGTGTAACTGTTTCAGCTTGTTTACTTACTTTAATACAGATATTGCAGTTGATTATGTATGTTATAACAAGTTTGAAGGAAAAGAAAAATCCTCAATAATTATATATCAACACTGTACTAATTAATAAAGTTTCAATGCAAGCAATTATCTTATTCAGATAAGAAACATCACACTAACTTAACACTTGGTAGCATTTAACCTGGATAAACCCATCATTGTCTAAATGACCCCATGAACTATTCACGGTCAGTGGGTCGTGTTCCATCTCAGCAGTTGGCTGCTCTTCATTATTGCTTTCCTCTCATTTCAAATGGAAGCAACTGCATTAGCTACCGTTTTAATATTTTTTCTTTGTACAGGTAGAAATACAAATTTTCTTTACAACAATTTAAAAAAACAAATTTTCCCATAAGGTACGAGCTCAAATGCAGAAAACCAAACAGAAGCCAAATACGACAAAGAGATAAATGAACAAGATGATAACTTTGCTGATTCAGTTTTACAAGAATTAAGGCGACAAGTGAATAACAGGTAAACAAAAAAAACAAACATAGCCAACATTTTTAATGTTGACATTTAATTACAGCAAAATCGAACCTATATCAATTGGTGATGTATCATTTCTAACTGACGGCCAATTTCAAGGTCTCTCATCCATTCACCGGATAGATCACACACGCAGACACGACAACAACACACTCATAATCCCAGCAGCTCTGGAAGACATAGAGACGACATTTAACTGGAGTTTTTCGTAATGGAATTCAAGTTGGAACTCGCCAAAAAAAATTCTCACATATTCTCATATTTCTTGCAGATTCTTATTTAAAAAATCCAAGGGCATTGCTTACGTTCGAGCAAAACAAATGCCAATTTCACTGCACATTCGAACCGGACCTGAACGTCTTGCCCAATTACAAATCTGCGATTTGCCATTTATGAAAGGTTTAACTGTTCAAACAGTTGGAGCCGGTAATTTGAATATCATTACGAGCCAAGTTGCATCTATTGCTTTGGCTATGGCTAGTTCTTCACTAATAAGACAACTTCAAGACCCTGTATGTCAATTTGTTGCGAGTGTTTTATAAAAACAGATTAAGACAGACAGACATTTCTTGAATAATAAAACTTTTAATATCAACTTTTACAAATTTTATTTAAACTGGTTTATTAGACTTATGAGACTCGGCATAGTCTCTCTTCATTTCTAACTGTTTAACTCTTGTATAGGCCGCTGATCCCATCAATACGACTCCATTGGAAATCCACCATAAAATAGGTTTCCTTTCATTATACCAACCAGTGGCAATGACCGTTTGTAAACAAGCTTTGGCAGTACCACTGATATTATTAGTAAGTGGTGATGTGACTTTCACTTGAAGTGACATTAAAAATCCAATAGCAAATCCAAAACAACCACCAATAACCATCATCACCCAGAAAGTGATACTAGAAAAGTTGGTAAAGGATGAGATTTTACTTAATTCACCACTAACAAGTATCAAAGGTAAGAATAAGAAGGAAGCATTCAAGTTGTTGTAGAATGTAAGTAAGATTACATCATTTTGTACTGCAGGTAACATTTTTTTGATGTAAATGGAATATAATGCGACAAACATGCTTGCAAAAATTCCATAAATTACACCAAATATTGAAAGAGATCCTGCACAAAAATAACCCTTAATCTATCGAAAGTGAATACAATTCAAATGTCAATACCTGCTACTTTTTCCTGGTCCACCCCCAGAAGAAAGCCACCAATGATGATGGCACAGCAAGTGATTGCCGCTAGTGATGTCGATTGTTTTAATATTAAGTATGCCAATATCACATTAAAAACTGTTGTAAGCGATCGTCCAATGTAGTAGAACGATACTCCTACGTGTTGTAGACATAAATTGTTAAACATTATCATTCCCACGAAGATCACTGATAAAGGCATTAACTGGGTAGACATTTCAATTATATTTTTGTTTTAGTAAAATTAAAAAAAAAAAATCTACCTGTCTTGCTTGGGTGAATGAAATAGAGGAAAATTGAATGTTTAAAATTGAAATCAACGTTAACAGGATGCATAAAAATATCGTTACTATGCATTGAAACCAGGTGATAAATAGCGGTGCATCCAACTGGAACAAAAAATATTCAATTTTTAATTATAATATTTTTTGCAAAAACAAAATTTTTATACCTTAAGTTCGTCGCTGCTTAGCAGATATTTATTTACAAATACTAGAACGATTGAGACGAACCTGTGAATTCAAATGTTCAAATGTTAAGACATCAGAGTTTTTATGTTTTGGGTGGGTTTATTACCAGTATGTTCCTACGACTAGAGTGATTGTCACGTAACGTTTTATTAATGAAGGATTTTCGGAATCGTTCAGGCCCATTTTATAACTACAGCTGTTATAATAGTGTAATACGTGCGAAATGTTTAACGATTCTAGTAGAAACCAGCTTTCCACTCAGACCGGTTGGTAGCCATTTTGGAGGAGTGGGTGTACGTCATCGGAGATATGGATGGTTAAGAAATAATGCATAATGTGACGTCATAACAAATAACATTTTC
Source organism: Pachymerium ferrugineum (assembly GCA_034686365.1). Classification (NCBI taxonomy): domain Eukaryota; kingdom Metazoa; phylum Arthropoda; class Chilopoda; order Geophilomorpha; family Geophilidae; genus Pachymerium; species Pachymerium ferrugineum. The sequence goes on along the minus strand of JAQGAS010000652.1, from coordinate 2,069 downwards.
GGTTATTCTGAATAGCCGTATTTTTAATTAATTTTTTTATTGAAATAAGATTTGAATGTTTGACTATGAAAAGTTTGATTCAACATTGCAGCAAATAAAATGTAAACGTAGCAAAATTATGATTGATATGACACCAATGTAAATATTAGGACAAGTGTGTTTACATATTTTTAGTGGGAACTAGCATCAATAAAACTACTTTACTCGTTATTTTATTATTTTATTAAAACAATTCACCCGAAAGCAAATATTTCTAAAAAGGCTTTCACAATTTTTGTTTAATATCGCTTTTTGTTAGGAGAGGGCAGCATCTCCTAGGCCTCAAAATCGTTCGAATACAGTTTCAAACTCTGCAATCTTAGGCGAAAAATGAAACAAATAAACAAAAAGAAACAACTTTTTTACGAATGAGTTCACTTTGAACGAAAGAAATCAACTAAATATTTCTATAAAAAATGATAATTTTGCAAATTATGCACTTGCGCATGCGCAGCCTAATCGCTATTTCTGCTTTTAGAGATCGCCTCATCTGGGTGGTGATGTTTTGGTTACGTGTATCTTATTTAATTTAATAAAGGTAAGACTTTTTAATAACAAAAATTGTTAGATGATCATTACGGAACTTACATTCATTTTCAGGTGCATCGCACGTTAATCAATCAGTTAAATTATAATGACGAGATTGGTTCAATGGTTGCTCTTTTTTGGAACATGTTTTGCTGTATGGCTTGGCGTTTGCTTCGAATATCATCGTCTAGGATTAAGTTCAGCTTATTATGAAGTCATTTTATTTGTACGTAATAAATATGTCAGTGTTAACGACAAGATAGTTGATTTTGTTTCATATTTTCCAGTTACCTTTGTATTTTCTTATTTCTTTTGCGGTAAACCACCAAACTGTGAGAGTAGTTGATCAAATAACTAATCGAAATTATATTTTTAGTGTTATTCATTGACTGTGATCGGTTATCGTGTTTTTAAGTTTAATGACTGTGAAAACGCTGCAAAGGAACTAAAACAAGTAATCTTCTAAGAAATTTTTTTAAGCTAAAGCAAATTAACATATTTATTCTCAGGAAATCGAAGAAGCACGCAAAGATTTACTATCGAAGGGATTCCGTACAAGCTAAAACTTAATTGAAAAAGATTTTGACTATTTCATTTTGATATTATTATAATTTTGTATTTCATTTAAAATTGTATTAAAATAAAATTATCATTTACGGTCCGTGCATGAAATATTATTTAGTATCAATTTTCCATTGTTTTGTAATTCAGAAGTGGTATGCATAACGTACCTAATTAGTTAATAAGTCCTAGAAAGTTCGACTATCTGACACCAGATTGCAGCATCTCGTGGATGTAGTGAAATTCAAGTAAATGCCGAAAATTACGTATTGGAGAAGCGCATAGAGAGTTGTAACGTTTTTGTAAGATAGAAGACATATTAAACTATGTTCCGTTAAAGTTTCATGACTCCCCTTATTATAGTTTATGAGAAATAGATATTTACATTTTACAATTCACTAGTACAAAAATTTGAAAAATAGAAATAAAATATTGGAAAAGCATTTACAGAGTTGTTTTTTTGGTCAAGAAAAGAGGGCATTCTATGTTATATTTCAATAAAATTGTATGTTTCTAAAACATATAGTTGTTAAGATATAAATTTTTATAATTTGCTCATAAGGTTCGCCTATCTGACACCAGGTTGCAGCATCTCGTGGATGTAGTAAAATACAAGTAAATGCCGAAAATTACGTATTGGAGAAGCGCCTAGAGAGTTGTAACTTTTTTGTAAGATAGAAGACATATTAATCTATGTTCCCATTCAGTTTCATGACTCCCCTTATTATAGTTTATAAGAAATAAGATTTTTACATTTTACAATATAGAAATAAAATATTGGAAAAGCATTTACAGAGTTGTTTCTTTGGTCAAGGAAAGAGGGCATTCTATTTTATATTCCAAAGCAAGCAAAGCAAGCAAAGCAAGCAAGCAAAGCAAGCAAAGCAAGCAAAGCAAGCAAAGCAAGCAAAGCAAGCAAAGCAAGCAAAGCAAGCAAAGCA
>JAQGAS010000651.1:0-38782 GCA_034686365.1 Pachymerium ferrugineum | reverse complement strand
CTGTGACGTCAAAGGTTTCAACCAATGGCAGTGCATCTCGGCCTGGGCAAACCTTATAGATGCTTCTCTCAACCTTGGATCCGACAGGCCCGGCGGAACTGTCATGACTGCTGCGCACATCAACATTTCGGACAAAAAAAAAATGGAAATTAGTTTCGATTTTTAATTTAAAATCGATGTTTTAAGAATTTAGTAACGATATTTGAAATTTATAATTTAATCGAGTTTTAAAATGTTGGTAATAAGTTTTGGTCGTACTACCTATCAATCTACGACTTCCTGCTGGTCTAAGATTGTATTTGCTCTTTCTAAGTTGAAAGAATGTTATTGGCAAGATTTTTTTTTATAAAACTCTCAGTGATTTTTACTTAATACTTCGAGTGTGGTGAAATATTTCAGGTCTTGATGGCAGGTCATTTGAAATTCCATAAATTTCGAGTGTTTTTCCATGTGTCAAAGCGAATGTAGAGAATCCTATAAAAACACTAGAGGTTTAAGCCCTCATTTCCACGTGTGGAAATAAATTTTGCAATTACAATGAAGATTACTTGATATTATCTAAATGAGGCTAAATTGCTTTTAATTATTGTAAGAAAACAAGTTAAGAGAAAAGTGGAGCAAATTTAATATTTTTTTTAATCCTGAAGTTTATCTACTATAAATAATTAGGAAGGCATTATGATATTTTAAGAGTACTATAACAGATTAGTTTACACAACTTTAACCCATTAGTATAGTGATTACATTTGGATTAGGTGATGATTACATTAAGGCTTACATTTTGGATTGAAAGTGTGGTGAGTACAATGGGATCAATAATTCCCCAAAGGTTGAATGGATAAACTTTATGTTTTGATAATCTTGGATTTACAAGTATAAACAGAGTACCATTAATGATAATACTGATAATACATCATGTAATATTACATGAAGTTCCAGAAAGTGGATTTCGTTTTAATAGTCAAGTTTTGGCCAAAATAAAATCCGTAAAGGCATCGTGCATCCATAATGCGTCCACCTAATAATCATTGAACAGGAAGTGATGAACCCAAGACGAAAGTCAAATCAGCCTTTCATTGTGGCATTGTGAGTGTAACATAATGAACGGATGGCAGCAGTGCAACTCATCCATGACTGTGGTTACACGAAACATTTGACAGAAAACTGAAGTAGCAAATTCCCTTTAAATGTAAACATTCACATTGCAGACCTTTAAGCTAATTGTACAATTCAGAAATGTGTGTGTAATTGAATTGTGCCAGAACTTAGGGATTTGTTCCAATAGTTTTGTGTAATTATTTTAAGCTTAGCTTTATAGCAGCCTTAAAAAATGATTAGCCCGAATAAGATATTTATTGGACTTTCTATGTAATGGAAAGTTAACTTTTCAAATATCTGAAAGAAGTACTTTTATATCTAACTTTTCAATGTATTTACCTCTTGTAAAGAAGTAATTGGTTGGTAATCTATTGAATTAGTAATTTTCTGACTTCACAAACAATATGGACCTCTTCTAGAGAATTCGCTGCATCAAATGAGTTGCATTTTACAGTCCTGTGCCTCAAGTTGATCTTTTTGATTGAACCCTGCGAAGGTTAAAGTTAACTTTTGTAATTTAAATTAAAGTAGTCAGCAAATTCTACCTTGATTCCTTTCTCAATTTCTGAGCAAGTATTCTTGAATGCTGCAGAAGTTTTATTAATGAGGAGAGAAGTTTTCCCCTGGAACCTGAGTGCAGTAATAAGATAAATGAAGTGAACCAGCAAATAATCATTAGATCTTTAATACAGAAATATGATTGATGGTGACGTATTTCCCAACAAAGTTAAAGGTTTCTTTAGATCATTACATTTTACAAAAAAAATTGAAAAGTAACTATGTAAGATTAACTTAAAACTTGATATCGATTAGTTTTAAATATATAAATAGTAACTGAAACGTTTTCTAGTATTGGTATCACATCTCTTTTCTAAGACATGAATGAAACCATTTACGAAAGGCAGGCTTTTAAAACACATAATGGTAGGTGCTTTTATCCATTTTTAGAGTGGCGTATTACAGTTAAAGCAGACAATTTTACCTGTTATTGACTGTTCTCTTACAATTAATGTAAAAGTGAAATATTAATACCCATTAAAAAATCTGTAGGATTTATCTTTAGCAAAGAAAATGAGAGGGACTTTTAATTTAAAGTTGAGTTCCCCAGATTAAATTTTCAGACATTGAATCAAAAACCGACATTAATTTTTAATGAGGTTATTTTTCTATGATTCAAATAGCTAATTTTTAATAGTAAAAACGTGTTTGATAAATTAGATTTCCCAAATTCACTTTTACGATTTTGGTGGTCTGTGGTTTTTTATAACTTTAAAGTGTGTGAAAACAATTTAATTTGGCTTTGAAGTGGTAGTTGAGTTGACTGGTTTTGTAATGGGAAAATCCATGAATTTTTGAGTGTTTAGTGAAATTTAGGAGAATGTCAGATCAAACACGAACTTGTTGTCTTTGTAAGGGTGTGTTTACTAAAGAGTTGGTCACCCTTTAATAGTGACACTTTGATTGTGATTTATCATATTTTGGTCATTTGATCAGAAAATGATAACCCAACTTTTCTTATTAAAAAAAATGACCATGTGATTAAAAAAGGCTGCAGAATGATCAATATTTTAATTTTTTTTACACGGGAAGGTTAAGTTAATTTTTGAATTAGATGACTTCAGGCTAAATTAGTAGGAACATTCTCATATAACCTAAAGCCTCAAAACATTACTTTGAAAAAACTGTCTTAAACTCTAAGACCTCTTTAATCTCTAGCAGATGTAAAGTAGGGCTGACTTTCACAAGACTTTCACAAGACTTTCTATGGATGTGCAGTTTGTCATCTTTGGATTTAAAATGACAACAGTATTGATGGGATAACAAAATTAATCGAAATATCTGAATATAAAGTTTGTAGACTCTTAACCCTTAGCCATCGTTTCAGTTTTTTCTTTGAGGTTTTCAAAAACTATCAACTCTCTTCGCAAATCACACGTGTCGTATCGTTATTCGCAAAACAAGTTTTAGCTCTCCTTCGACCACATGTTAAAATAAACATGCGCTATAGGGCGAAACATACGTTGTGATTGAGAGAATCTCGTTTCAGAGTCATTTTTTTTTGGTGCCTTGTTGCTTGCAGATTTTAGGTGTGATTTGAACATATTTTCTGAGATAGAAAACATTTAAGATGAATCTATTTGGCTAACTTAAATTCGAAGTTTTACGTACGATTAGTAAAACAACGTCACACTTTTTCTTACCTGATGAGTATTGGTCTGTAAGAAGCGTCACATCAGTATTGTCCTTTTAGCAACTAAACTTGAAACAACGACTGCAAGAATAAGCGTAATGTAATTTTTCGAGAGAATTATGGAAAATCACGCCTCGCAAGTGGTGAAAAATATAGGTACAAACACGAAATTACGTGTTTGTGAGTTTTTCGAATCATAACATAATTTTTGAATATCCCTAGTGTTTTAAGAGTATAAAGAATCACGTAAATTTACAATTGTGCACATTACATGACTATATACAAACCACTTTATATAAACTTATATATATATATACGCTTAAATTAAGGCTGAGTTGCCTTCGTTAAATCACAAGTTAAATAAAAACTTGTACGTTAGTACAAACAACACCTTTCCTTACTTAACATGCTGAAGCGATAGAAAAAAAATAAAAAAGGAGAACTGGTAGCCCAGATAAAAATGAGATGACAGGCCCAGCAGGTAGTTTATGGAAATGAGTTTTTATTAAATGGAGTAATCGATTGGAAGGATTCTAAACGGATTATTTTCTTCCTTATCAATCCAGTCTTGACAAGGATCCACATGAAGAGTGAACTAATTTTTCTGAGAATTCATTTTGAGGATTCAGGTTGCAATGACAACCATTCCAAATATTTGAATATGTCAGTTTAATATATTTTGCTTTGATAATTTTTTTCAGGCAGTACTTCAAGAGACATAATGCATCTACAAACAACTGGTGGCTGAGACAAAATGATTAAATCACTGGCTTAGTGCGCACTGAAAAAAGATTGACTGGTTGACCTTATGGGACCGGATATGTGATTCAGCAATTAGCAGTCTATTTAGGAAATATCTCCGTGATAAGCAACCCAAGGTTGCACAGGTGAGTGGTCAATATTTTGATAAATTTTGCAATGACGTGCTGTTGTTTGACGTTTTGAATTGTTTTACTTTTTTTAAAGAGGGTTGTTAAGGCCCTGCTTGTGGGCTGTGTAATATTTATAAAGTTTATAGAGTTCTCAAGATGTATTAGGGGTTTGTGATTCAATCAGTATATTACATTTGGAATTTTGCATTTGGAATTTCATCACATACGGGTGAATATTCAATGACAAAAAATTCAGACTATGGAAGGATTTACATTCTAAAGTTAAGGATGTAATTGTGAGTGAATTTTCAGAAACGGTTAGTCCCAGGAGAGACATTTTTGTGCGAGGCGGGTTAAGATAATATTATTTTTGAACGTAACACAAACATCAATGAAGAATTAATGAATGAGGGAAGGAACTTTACTGCGGCCTTGTATAGTTTTTCTTGTCAAGATTCTTGAATTAAAGCTTCTGCTTAAAGGGACAGTAATATCAACGTTCAAGTAGTGTTAAAACTGCACATTTAACTGAGTCGAATAAATTAATTAACCATTAATAGAAAAAATTAACCACCTTTTAATCATCTAATAATTTTAAAGTTAATTACTACCCTAATATTTTACAAAATTTAGAAGCAAAATTCAGAGAGAGAGAACCTAAAACCTAAAATATTTTGAAGTTTTGATAGATATAACTTGAACTAAAAGTTAAAAAAAAAAAAAAACATTTTTTAACTTCTATATAAGGAAGGAAGCTAGAGACTCATTAAAATCTCAAATAAAAAATGAAACTTTTCGAGATGGAGTATATTTAGGGTCAATAAACTTAAGAAATGCAGAGATGCCTTCCAAGACTGGTTCACTAACACAATTCAAGTGCATGATTTTTTTCTGACTTCCTTGCATATGATGAGTAAATGGTTATTCTTTCTCCTCTTATAATTTATTTGTTAATTATTTTTTTCTCTTTAATAATTATAAGGAAGTGAAATACTTTTACTTGTTCTTTACTTTTCTGGTTCAATAGGAGTAAAAGTCAACATTTTCTCACATTTATAGCAACACCCAACACTAATGAAATGAGAGCAAATGTGACTTGATCTAAAGATGAAGTCAAATAACTGCTTAATGTACCTTCACAGTGTGTTAAGCACATTGTAATTTATATACAACTTGTTCAATAATTAGTGTTAAGGAATAGTAATGCAACAAACGTTTTGCACAAATTGCTACCATTTTTACATATTTGGTCGCCCCAGTCGTTTTATCGGCCAAGAGCTTAACAATGCCCAGTTTGGCGGTCCCGGGCTCTTGTATCGGCCGGATCGTCAATAGTTGTACATAGTTGGATACTATAAAAATATTTGTGAGTTCTCTTTTCGAAAAAAAACGTGTAAGAAAGGTGTAAATTTAGGCTTACACCCACAAGGTGTACTTTGCATTCAGGGATGCTAAAACAACACCTTCTGGGTGTCAAACTGTCCAGGATGTTGCCAAATACTAAAATGGTGTTGAAATGATTGCACAGAAAGTCTACGTATGGTTGCAAAAAAATGTAAGATGCACGTTTTTTTTTAATATTGTTGTCCTTTATGTTACAAATGAACAATGTAGGCCTAGACTTTATATTTCGTCAAATTCCTTCAAGAAAACAGGTAATTTCATCAATCAAAACACATTCAATAATGAAATTCTAAACATATAGGGTTGAGTGTAACAACCTTAGAACTACAACCTTTAAGACAGAACCGACAAAAAAAAACAAAGCTAGAAATAAAAACGAAACGAACCAAAACAAACGCTTTTTTTAAACCACTAAACTGTAATTCCTTTACCAATTACACAAGACCTTAGCAAAGTTTCTTAGGTTACAAGCACTCAACCTAATATTGGAAAAATGTCTGCACAACTTCACATCTTTTTTCACGAAAAGGAAGGAAGCAAGTGACCAAGTCAGCACATATTTTATAGTAGAGAGTTTTCTCCACGAATTATTCCTCTGGTCGAAAAAACATCTCGTCACACTTTCAATGTCCATTTCCTTAGGCTGACTATGGGGAGTCATGACACATTCTAGTTATGGATGCATTTTTCCTTCCCCGATAACATCTGGCAGGAATTACCTACCCAAAGGATGTTTATTCAACAACTTTTTCCTTGCCCATGGGGCTATAGATAAAAAAAATGATTTTCTAAAATCTGACCTCTTAGGGTCAAAGGAAGTTAATATAAACCCTTCCGGCTTTTAACTTCTCCAAAATAAGTTTGCTGACTTTGCTTCACATCTTTATCACGTTTCTCCTTTTACACGGCTAGTAACATTTTTTACATCAACTTGAGATTTTGTCATTTAAAGAGAAAGAAAAAACAAGCGCATTTATCTTTTTTTCGTCTTTTTTTCATGTTCTTCCATTTGAATGAAACATTATATGAGACAGGGGTTTTTTTTGGCAAGAAGAAATAAAAAAATAAGAGGCAAACTTGGATTCTGAATTAATCATAAGGCAGGGAAAAAATGGGAGCAAACCCACAAACGGGAGATATATAAGGGAAAACATTTTTAAAAATATTTTATCATTTTAAGACACATGCATATCTTTGCAGTGTAATCAATGCACATTTCAATAACACACACACATATCAATATTTCAATAAAAACATCATCTATCAACCGACCATAGAATTTTATAGGGGTGTATAACCTATTTTTCACTCAAATCTCCTTGCATGAAAGAATTTTTCTTTTACTTATTGAAAATAGTGAAACCTATATATTATTAAAGACCCACAAAAAGACGTGGTTAAACTTCTATTTTGTTTTAAATTTAGAATATCCTGCCTTAAATAATGGAGCGATATCGTTTCGGTAGTTCTAATAATGGCCGCAGTATTCTAACAACGGTGGCGCGTCGGTACTGCCAGGTAGTACCGACATGCCACCATTGTTAGAACTGCGGCCATTATTAGAACTGCCGAAGTGACATCGCCCCATTGATGGTTTACAGAACTGATCATCTGATTGGATCATGCAGCTATGACGTATTTTTACCCTGAAGTACCAGGATGTTAACATTTAACATCAAAAAAGCAGGGGGCAAAGTCGACATAAACACTTTAACTTACATCTACTGCTGTCATTTTACATTTTTTTGGTGCAAGTTCCCAATTACATTTTTTTTTCCTTTTTTTTAAACACTATTATGGCTTCTTATGAATTATTATGGTTTCTTATGAAATTGAACTCAAAGCAGTGGAAATAATATCATTGATGACTGAGCAATGTAAGAATGATTACCTCTTTAGATAAGTAATTATAACCATCAATCTTCAACCAAAGGCCTAATTACAGTGAATGAATATTTCTCCTAACAGTAGTGACTGGCACGAACAAATCATTAAATGAGAAATGATGATGAGGCAAAGACCTGAAATGATCATCTGCATATAACTCGAGATTCACCAATATTCTTTGGTGCTAATACAGATTTCAATTGTATTTTATTGTGGTTTCAGATATCGCATATTAAATATTTTTGGTTTTGCTTATATTTCTTAACTTAATCGTAGGTAAAAATTAACGTACTTTTGTGTGTTATTTTTGAGTAAAGAGCAAAATTGTAATTGGGTTCAAATACATGTCTCTTTACACAATATTTAATGCAAATTGAACTCAACTCGACACACTACAAGAAATTAAACTTTCATTATCCAATGGCGAAAGTTATTTTATAAAAGTTGATCGTAAAGATACTCAACGTTTTTGTGATAAACATTTACGAAAAAATGGTCTTCAACTCATCTATTTTTATTCAAACTATTTCCTCTAAAAGGGTTTTTTACTGACCTTAAAGGTGATAGAAGCATTCATTCTCAAGTTGATGAACCCAGATGCAAGTTTCTTCAAAAATAGGCTGAGGATGGTGTGAACTGGAATTGGTGAAGGTGATCTTCCGCAGGAATTATGACTAAGTCACTCCTAACTGGATATATGAACCTGTAGACATATAATTTTAAGAACAAAAAGTTCAAATTAGAACAAGGTTTTAGATGAGGCTAAAACTTAATTTATATTCTACGATATTGCCATACACTTAACAGGTTCCCATGCCATTTTTTTTAACAAACTTAATAGTGAATTTAATCTTGAGTTTGGTGTTAATGAAGCTAATTCCCAAAGTAATGCAATTTTGGTTGCATTTATATGCAAGTTAATTAACATTTGCTCAGTCAGTGCAATTTCTTTCCTTTCCACAATTTTTTTAATGGTATGTTTTGATAACAACCTCTGAACAAATTTTTTCCTATTTCACAAGACAAATTTCCCCCATCACTGAAGGAATGTTGAAATTTATATTGCGTGAATTATATTAGCGATTCATTATCATTTTCAACATTTGTCAACAAACTTTTAGTTCATTACTTTAATATTTTAATTTTTTAGATAAAAGAATTGATGCATTGTCTAAATAAACATACTACTACGAAAAAAAAAGATTGCATATAGCTTTTTTTGTGTGGTAATATCTTTATTTACACAATATATAAGTAAATATATACTTTACAAGAGCTAAAATACTTACCCTTGATTGATAATGCAGTAGTTGTATTGTTCCAAGGTTCAATATGCGAAGACTTCAAAAACGTATTTATTAGCAGAACTAGTTCAATTCGAAAGTTTGTTTGCCACCCGTGGCACAACCACTAATCATTCATTATTAATGGAACATATGTTATAGAAAAGAGATTTTTTAAAAACAAGTTAGAAGTGTTATTCCTTCTGGTTAAAAATGTTAATAATATATGAGACATAGTAGACTATTTTGTTTGGAGATTTATGCCTGTAACAGCTTGATTTCTCAAATCTATGATTTACATTCTTAGGTTGCCTTAAGTTACATAATAATTAGGGTTGTTACGATACACTTGTCAAAAGTTGTTTAACAATGATACTCCCTTAAGGGCTGTGATTTAAGATAGGGAACCCTCAGTTGAGTAATGAGAAACAAAACAAACATAAATCATGTATGAAGATTTCAGTATTTTAAAGTTCTGAAAAACTGCTTTTGAAATAAAAAGCAAGGATTCCTATAAAAATTGCAAGAAGACTATTTGTATTATTATTTGAACTATTGTTTTTTTAAAAAGTCATTAAGGAAACTCTAAAAACCCGTGTAGAACAAAGTTGCAGATTGGATCTATAATGCTTCGTGATGGTTCTTTTATCATTTTTACTTGAGGTATCGCAATGAAAATATTGAGTGTATATTTATATTGATCTTTTTAAGCATTAATGTAATTAGTCAAAAATTGATTGTCCCTTTAAAGAAATTGCACCCTTATTAGTAAACAATAAATAGACAAGCATACTTTAAATCCAAGTAAATACTGTGATAAATACTCATGATTAATTCATATCCCAAGCCATCACCATTAAGTCTTTGCATTAGTAGAACCACAAATAAAACCGAGTAAGAATTGTTTTGCCCTTTGTAATCACACAAGTATATCATTAGTTTTTCTCTCCTCTCTTCAACCAAATGAAATGGGCGGGTTTAGAACAGTGCAATTTTTCTACTTTAAGTTCACAAGGATGCTTTTGTCTTTTCAATACTGTAATTCCAGCAACAAACAGTGCCCAACCTGACCCAGCCCTTCACTGCTTGACCTGCTGCAAGATTACAAAAGATGCTTTTCCACTTCCTTAATTTGATTTCACAAATCTAAAATTCTAGCAATCTCCGAGATTAAGCCCCTTTTCTAAAAACCTTTTATTTCACGTCGGAAAATCAAATTGGATTTCACTAGGAATCATTCCGAAACCCACCTGCTTAATGTCAAATTATTGTGACATGAAGATTCAATTACCATCAACCATTGCAATTAAAATTCCACAGGTCATTTGTGCAGTGGAGACGTTGGGGAGGAATAGTTTATTGAATCAATGAGAAAACTTTGCAAGTTAATTATTAAAGCAAAATGTGACTTTTATATTTATTTTTTAGTTTTTTTTTTTTTTTTTTTTTTTTTTTTTTTTTTTTTTTTTTTTTTTTTTTTTTTTTTTTGGGATAGAAAAAATGACTATATTCTAATTGGAAATTAATCATTGAGATTCAACATTTCCATCATCAAGACAAATTGAGATGATTGATAAACACATTAGTCAGAGGATAAATGAAAGGGAGTGTTAAGGAAAATGTTAATAAAGCTGTTTGACATTTGATATAATGAGGTGCTTGACTTCTTATCATCTTCAATGCAGGAATAAAATTCTGGAATAGAAGAAAACTATATTAGGATCTAGTTTATTGTTATTGAGGAAAAGCAAGTTATACACAGCTGAAGTGCAGTTTTGGATTCAATTCTTATAGTTTTCCTGGAAGTTTAACAATACGATAGCTAAGATAGAGTGTTAATTGATTTTAATATCTCAAACAATCAAACAGTATATACATTTTTCATTCATTGAACCCAATTTAATTACTTAGTGTTTTACGTAGTTATATGAAATATCGTTTAAAAAACTTAATTTCTCAACATAAAACTTGCTAGTATAAAAAATGATAGTGAAGATACAATTCATACATAAAACGAAAAAAAAAATTCACTTACAGGAACCATTTACATGGAAAAATAATCACCTCATGAAACTGCAGATGAATCCCCTAATTTAACCCTAAGGTAAAATTTTGTAATAATTTTTCAACCCCAAAACGTATGCACTAGTATCAATATCAATTTTCTTCCCTCTCTTTACCCTCAATTACTGAATAAATTACCACATCTTCCTCCCCCACAAAGGTCACATCAACTTGATTACTATTGCCTCTAGTAATAACGTGGCAAGGAGTGCTGCTCATGTGTATCACACAACATGCTATGTTCCTTTTTTCCCTACCACTTTTTTATCATTGGCTCACCTGCCCCGTTGCCCTACATTGATGCTTGAGCTATTGGTGGGATGCAAGTCAGTGCTGAATAAAACCGTGAAAGGCGCTGTTAGCTCAGCTTGTCGGTCTACTCTCCCAGTCAATACTGGGGTTGAGTGTGTTACTGGCTGCTGCTCTGAAATGAGTCTGCTGCTGCTTGCAGTTCTCTCATAGTGTTTTTCTATATGCAAACTTGGATTTATAGCTGAATCATTTAGGAAAGTGCTTCTTTGAGTGAACATGGTGAGTACTTTTTATTATTATTACTAGGTTTTTTTTTTTCTGTTATGGAATGAGGTGGTTTGAGGAGTAGGAAGTTGGTGAGTGTTAGCCTAGATTGAAAAACTACATGACGGGGAATTTCAAATAAGTCGTGCAGAGAAGCTAATTTTTTAAATTCTTTCATTTAATTATTTTCAAAATATTTTTTTAAAAACTGCATTTTTTGTGTATTGATTTTATTTCCAGTGGGTAATCAGAACAGGCTTTAAAGACCCTTTGCCCCAGACTCAAGTGACCGAGACTCGTCCTGGCCCTGGTCATTATTCTTTCAATTGTGACTGGTGCAGTTGACCAAACTTTGGCCTTGTTTGTTATATCAAGTTGAATGGAAAACGCGTAAAAATTACTTTGGCTTTAATCCACTGCGTTGATTTTTTTTAAAATATGAAAAATCTTAATTTTTTACACTTGATCATAAACTTTACCACTTTGAATTTCTATACTTTTTTATGACTTCCAATTAGAATACAATCTAAGACTTTAATTTAAATACGTTTCCTTTGAGTTGGTAATGGTACTAAATCTATACAATGAAACTCAAAAAAAAAAAATAATCAGTGAACTGTAAAATATAATTACTAAAACAAAAACTAAAAATACAGATTAGGGTTAAATACTCCACCTTTTTTACCTATTAAGGAAGTTAATTTTTTACAGTAAAATATTTTTAACCCTTTATTTTCATTAAATAAAATAGAAAGTTTGTGGAAGGACACTCTTTACAAAAAAAAGTAGTTCAGCATTTTGCTCAGGGGTACAGTGTCTACAAGGACCTGTTTTATATAGGGTTAGAGTAGTTTTGAATGAATGTTCATAACGTTCTTTTACTACATGTTTTTTAAGTATGTAAATTAGTTAAAGAACAAGATGAAAAGGTTCGAAACTTTTCAATTTGATTTTTGTTTGGTATTCATCGATTGGTGCACTACTCAATGTTTGCAGGGACTTACGACATCTCTTAAAAAAGCCATTTGGGGAAAATACATTTACATGCGCATAAGGCTGTCAAATGCTGCTTGGCAGGATCAAATAATGAGTAAATGCTGAAATGTCAACTCTTAAAACCAGTCTCTTGTTGATTTATGAGTTCAGTGAGATCTTATTTTTATTTAGAAAAATGGTAAACAAGGAAGTCTAGAAATTTTGTTTGAAAATTGACATTGGGAAGTGAAATGTAAGAAAACAGTTATGATGAATTTCAATTGTCACTTTCAGAATGATTTAGGAGGGATTTTTGCTTGCAGGAGGCGTGGTATGCAATTTTCACTCGAGTTGTTTGCCATTTTTTTTAACATGATGGACTTGGGTGACCTAATCTGACAGGCTTCTTTATATGCTGTAATTCTATTTATTAAAGCAGAAATTTTTGAAAGAAAAGCATTTATTTCAAAAGCATAAAAATCCTTTATTGTTCGACCAGTAATATATTAAATTCCACATAAAAAAAGACATCCTGTTTCGTAATTGTAGAGAAGAAGGTCACTGGGTCCATTCTTAAAGATCTGAGTAGCCCATCAGTTCAAGATGGATGCTCTCATTTGACAAAGTTAGTTTGGGTTGTAGGCAAACTAAAATGTTTATCTTAGTCAATTAGATTCATTTATATAGTACTTGAAATTGGGACAACATTTATATGCCAATTGAGTCTAGTTTTCTGCTATTAAATTATGTCAGCCTCCTGGTGTTGGTTTGTTAGCCTCAAGTTATGAGTGAAAACAGTCATTAATAAACGAAAGGAGTGCTACATAAACTGTGGTTGATCATAAAATCAGTGCTTGACCATTTTTGAAGTTTTATTAACATTTGAAACATTATTTGAGAATTGGTATTGAATGGTTGAATGGTCAATTAATTTTTGTACATGAATAATCCTTGTTGAGCTATAAAAGAGTGTCATAATTTTTAATTTCCAGGGAAATGGACCTGAATGCAATAAAATTGAATGAGCACATGAAGTTGATATGATTAAACAATTTTTTTTAAAATTCCAGAAGCATTTAGACTTTAACTTTGTTAATTAAGCTAGTTTAGGCAGAAGTGTAAAAATGAATAGTTAAAGGGTCTGCTCCTACACTTGCACTTCTAAGAGACACATTTGCACTCATAAGGGACTAATTAAAGAATACATTTCAAAAAAGTGTGCTACTTTGCTACTTTATTTTACTTAAGATATAACTTCTGGGGTTGCCCTAAATTGAAAACTTTCAAAGATGCTCTTTAATTTTTACAAGTTATTGCGAAATATTAGTCTTTTAAAATGGTAATTTACGTTGAGATCCAAAGGGAAAGAAATGAGACTACCAGTTGAATGGTCCAAAGTTAAAGTTAAAGTTAAAGTAAAATTGAATTTTTTTAAATTATTTTATGGATTCCACACTTAAAATTCATAGTTAAAAAAATCATTACTGGTCAATGTATATAAAATGTTTAAGTATACATTTAAAAACAACTGTATTGGCTCAAGTCCTTTTGCAGTGTGCATGAAGGAGTTTCCTCAAAGAATTATTGCTGTAATTAGGCAAATAACGTTTACTTTAAACAAAGCTATGATTAAAAACTAGTTTCATGGTATTGTAATTTCACGTTTCTTCCAGTTTGAAACATACATTAGCAGTAGACTTAATAAAAAATTTAAAAAGAACTCACCTGGACAAAATTGTCTTCAATGACAGGAAATATTAAACCATTTTTTTTCTCAATAACTTTTTAATTAAACTTTCCAGTTCTCTGATATCAGAACGGCAATAAAATGTAGGTTTCTAAATTAGATCATGATCAATTGTAAAGGTCTAAATTTTTATTAACTAAACTAGATGAATAATGTAGAAAAAGAAATTGCAGTGACATTTATTTGACTCTACTGGAAATTCCAATCTGAAAACCTGTAAAGTAGTTGCGAATGAAGCAGGTGTGGGATTCAGTGTTGGTTAAGTAGAATAGTTTTACTGTGGCTGTTTTGGACATGGCAATTGGAATGAAGCTTTCTCTTGTCTTGCTGACAGCAAATTAGATGTGTTGAGGCAGAAGCAATTTTGTAGTTGGAGTGGAAAAGCTCATTGCCTACACTCACCCTCATTTCTTATAAGCTTCATAAAGGTTTTTCTTGGTATTCTTCAATGAATTTTTTCTTTTATTGATTTACTAGGTTTTAATTTACTTTTTAAACAAGAAAATCAATTAGGGTAAAACTGGAAATCAAATATAATTATATAGATTTCTTTTTAATTGCATTTTTACATTTAATTTACACATCTTAAATAAATGCACAAAACCTTACTTAATTTACCATGAAGAAAGATTGGGGTGTGAAGGAATATAATTGAGTTTAAAGAAAGTCTAAAGATAATGATTTTTCTCTTCTTTTTACATTTATGTGTGAATGTTTAAATATTAATCCTCTAACCAAGTGAAAGTTTCAAGTCTCTTTTTTAAATCCACTTGAAAATTGGAAACATGCACCTGCTCTCCAACTTGTCTGCTTCACTCATCTCTTTTAACTAGGAAATTGTAAGCAGACAGGATAAATTAGGAGGCAGAGAAATGCCATCAGCTCACTTTATGGTCTAACCAAACCCTCATTAAGGCACTTTTAATATTCTCTTCTTCTTACATTTCCCTGAATATGGTTGGCTATATACTTAGTGAATATCTTGTCCTTGCCCTCTGACACTGAAAGCTCTTTTTTTGAAAATTTAATAAAGATAATTGAAATTATAACAAGTTGTTGGTTAATTCAATTAATTTAGAGGGGACATTTTATACAATGTATTCTTTATGTTTCTTGTAATTTAACAATGGGCTACACCTGGTTATAGTCAAATTTTATCTAAAATGAATGTTATCAGCGACTTATTTATTACAGCAAAATACCATAATAGTAATGATTGATTTGCAAGTTCAAAAACGGTACTGTGAAAGAAACGTTTAGTATTAGGCCAAGTTAATTGCGAAATATTGCAGAAATTGAGTGGTGGATGAAGGTTTATGTTTAGGTAGCGGGATACCCATTTGCAAGCTTTGAACTTAATTAGTAGGTTTTGACGTTGGCTTATCTGATTTTAGTTTCTCATCTTCTACTGAAAGGTAGTTTTGGATTGCTTAATTAATTATGCATAGTAAAATGATGAAAGTCGTGGAGACATTTTTCTGCTTCTGCTGGCTGCATTACGTTGGACCAATTTGGTTTAAAGGAAAGCTATTGACTAGATCTATAAATAAACTTTTTCAAAAAGTTTTATCTCATGTAACATTTTAATTATGCATCTAGTAGGACTGTACAAATCTCTAAAGAGGACTAAAAGTCAAGAATATAACATTGGAAAATATAAAGTTCATAAATAATTCTGGACTATTCAAAGATTCAAGAATCTAAAGTAAAGATTTAAAGATTTATGAATTTAAAGTCTTGTAAGAGATATTTGATATTTAGAATGTTGCAAACTACTTTAACAATAAATTGAATCTGTTTATAAGCACATAAGCAGAACTTTTAGATTTGCTTCTAAAATAAGCTTATCAAAATCAAACATTAGACAAAAATCTATAATTACATTCTCCGCATTACTGATTCTAAAAAAATTCATTAAAAATTCATACAAATCTAAATACTAATTAGATTAACTGTTTTAATTACGTACTATTAATGTTTCAAAAAGGTGTATACAATGCAATTATGTTGAGGCACACTTAAAAATATTTTTATAAAGTTATAGTGATGGTAGATTTCATTGTTATATTATTAAACAAATTTCATTAAAGTAAAAGGTTCACAGAGAAAAAAGTTAATTGCAAAAATGCACTTTTAATGTGATAGATTAAACATTCAAAGTCTGGTTATGGTGTTTCTCATGAGACAAGATTGGAGAAATAAATTACAAAAAAAAAAGAAAATTTTAGTGATTAGCTACAATTAAGAATGGAGAAAAATTTATCTCGCTCGACAGATTTTTTCAAGGACCTTGTTCTTTATTCAATTTAATCCGCTTGTTTATAATTCAATTTATCTTCTTTGCAAAAGAGGTCGGGTGACCTGGTAAATGGAAATTAACAGAGCGAGAATTGTGTTTCAAAGAGGAAAAGACTTTGATACAAAAAATGGTAAAAACAAAAAACAGAGCGTAAAGGGTTTACTTCGACTTGAATTATGAGGAAGTCGTTTGATATTAAACTAGACATTGTCTTATTAATTCAGATTCCATGTCATTGCTGTGTCAAATTAAATTTGACATAAATATTTCCAATAAGAATAAATAAATAATGTGAAATACATTTTCATTCACCCTAAAAAATTTAGAAAATAAGTTTTTGGGTACAGACGGTACATTATTATGTAATTTTTTTCATAATTTTTTCATTTAAAAGTCATAAAAAATACTAATACATATTAATAAAAATTACTTAGTAATTTTTTACTATTAAACTTGGATGCACTACTTTTTATGCTTGTTTTACCACCTGTTGAAGAGCCTTTAACTCCAAAAAAAGGTTAAGGATCAGGACATTGACCAACTTTTCACATGGTTTGAAGGTTTGTCTACATCTAACTTAAGTAATGAGGCTTGTAAAACTGTTTCGTTTACAACAATTTACTCATAGTTTTGCTGTTTGTGTGTAATGAATTTTTCGAATTTTGGATTATTTTTAATATTTCAAAAAGAATTAAAGAAATAGCAGACTGATTTTTTTTAGAATGAATTTTGAGGGTTATGTATATCATCTCACAACAAACAAGAATTTTTTGTAAACGATTAATTAAATATGAAGGGGGAGAGAATTTATAAAAAAATCAATAAAACAAAATTTAAATTTAGCACACAAGACTGTTTTGTCAAAATGACTTACAAGCTTAAATGTGTGCACAGTGAACTTGTATTATAAATACGGTTCATTGCTTTTTAGGTATCAAATTTTTTTTACACAAGGTTAGAACCCTTTAAAACAAAATGTAATCAATTTTGGTATATATTTAACCAGCATAAATTAGTTAATAATGGCCATTTTAATTTTTACTGTGAACAATTAAATCGTTATGTCATTCATAAATTATAACTAGTTTTATACAAAATCTAAACCAAACTCACAATTTTGGCAAATATTATCCCTATATTAAAAAGTACAATTTTTAAAAATTTTAATATTATGGCCTGCAGAAAGATGTATTACTACAATTTTTATTTATTTCATTCCAGGTTGCCATAACATTTCCAACGATTCGTTTACTTCTTACAACAACTTTAATCTGTACAACATTAGCAACACCAGGTGAGTCTCCTATTTTCCCCTTCAAAAAAAATCCATTCACACCTGGTTACTCGTGCAACCGAGTCAAAGCCCCACCATTTTACACAAGAATAATTAGAACCTACACCACCCAAACAACTACAAACGAGCTAATTTTCTCAATTCCGACCAACAACCGCATTAGTAGCCTTAAGGTGCGACATGAAATTATATGTTTATATTCGATCAGACTCTTTTTCAACTCTCTATAGAGAGAATAACCTTCAGGGTTTGTAGAAAGGAAATGATGAGAAGAGCATTGAACTTCCATAAAACCCACTTGTGATTTAAAGCGGTGAACACAACTTATGTCCTGTAGGAAATTGGGAGATTAGAACCTTGCTAAAGGCATGCAATTCGTTTTTTGGTACAAGGTAAACTGTCACGAGCACTAGCCTTATCTAAAGAGTGACCTTAAAACATTTTGCCAACTAAGTGTTGCAAATAGCCCTAGTGTCAGGTGATAAGATTTACCTACAGACTCTACAAGCTGGGCAACTTGCAAATTAAATGAGAACACTTGACTTTAATTTCAATGTATTTAGGTCAATGGCATAAAATGTAAGAACTTGCGGGATTCATGTTTCCTTATTGGTTTGGCTAGTAATCAAAAATACATTTTCGCCCATCGTGGCAAGAAAGATATATATTCTGGTTATTAATTTGAAGAAAATCACTTATCTTGATACTACACATCAAGATATAGGGATTTTCCAACAGCTGCCAGATATTTACAAGAAGCTAAATAGTGAAATTCTTAGTTGGTGACAAGAAGCAGATATGTCAAATTTAATATATTTAAAAGTTGTAGTGCAAGTCCGAAATCAGATTACAAAAATTATTTCAAAGCGAAATTACACTGTGTAAATGACTTTTCTAATCCGCTTACTGACATGCAAAGCTTGAAACGTTTGTAGACTATCCAGTATATTGATACTGTAAAAGGATTTAAGTTTCTTTACATCTAAGAAACTTTAAAGTAGGTCAAAACATTCCAGTTTTATACATTGTGTAGTGGCAGTTTGGATTTTGGAACTATAATTTTCGGTAATTTTAGTTTCATTGACCAGTGAGGCAGATAGTTGGTAGATATATTCTGGCATTTGATCAAGACGTTAGTATTTTTATGGTTCTTTGGCGGGTTGTGTTTTGAAGTTTGCGGTGTGTAAAGTTGGTGATGTGAAGTATTATTTTTCTGGCTTATGTTGTTGGTAATAGAAATTTTTGCCGATATTTTCAACCTGAGGTGGTGTTACATTGATTAAAGGAGATAATATTTTACAAAAATTTACTTTAAAGAGAATTTAATTAAGTTTTCGGTTTCATTTTAATTTTTAGCTATTTGAAACTACTTTAAAAAGATAAAATTTGATTATGTTGGCAGTTTAATCAGGTTGTTCATTAATTAATAAAAGTTATTAATGTGAAATGAAGTAAAGGGATATTAACTTTTTAAAACCACGAAGCTTTATTTCATTTGGTTTAGTATTTTACTGGCAATATTTACAATATTTACATTATTTTTTACTTAAGCTACGAAAAGTAGCGAAGTGCTTCCATGTATTACATGAGTGTAACAATAAAGCCACAATCACCAAATTTGGTCCAAGTCGATAAGTTTTTGTTGCAAGTTAATTAAACCTTGCTCTTAGCTCGATCCTATATCTAATAACAATATTTTGTTGGTACACACAATTATGCCAGTTACGGTGACGACAACACTCAGTTATCGTGCCACATTTTTACACGTGTTAAAATGCAATCTATAAAGCACTTGCATTGCTTAATTGCACTTCATAGCGCATGATTAGCTTTTGTCGTTAGTTGAGTATGTGTTTAGTGATACAAGTGGCTCTGGATTCACACCCTCATGTAATATATATCAGTTGAGGTAGTTTTACAATGAATGTAATAGTAATGTTAGGAACTTGAGTTGAGAAAGTTTTTCGATATTGTCAACTGGAGAGTGTATGTCCCTATCTGTTTGAAAGGCATATTACATTTAGTTATCTCCGAATGCAAAGTATTGATTTTATATCAGAGGTCTCACTTTCCTGCGTAACAAAATAACATGCTTTAAAAAAATATTACATTGTTTTTAGGCAGCAGTAGTTTTTTTTAATACGTCGAAAAACCGTAAAAAAATCATTCAAATTAAAAGTTCAAGTTGGCTGCCTATTGAAAATTATGACTCGTGACAAATTTGTGTCATTTCAAAAATGTCCGTTGAACGGAAAGTCCACGTTTATTCACAAAACACTTTTTATAGTGTAATAAGATATTTATAATCATGAATAGGTGCCGGAAGACTCTCTCACTTCGAACTTCCTTCATACATTATTCGTAATAAAAACGTTATGCACTGAAAAGATTCCACAAACACTGTATTTTAATTGTTCAAATTACATATATTACAATATACTAACGTTCCATTCATTCGTTCATTTATTTATTTGAATGGATCTAAAAAAAATTATCAGAACCATTAGTATTTACTAATGTATAATTTCCAGTTTTCTCTGTAAAAAGAAATCATTCATCATTCCAGTATTGCCTGGAAAAGTTGAAAAACTTGAATATAATAATTACTTCCACTTAGCTTCTAATTCTTTTTTTAAATTTAGTTTTTAAAACAAGGTCTGGTCAGTAGACAATAATATTTTTTATTTATTCAATGGGAAATTATACAGCAACAAGTTCTTCAAAAGGATTTGTTGAATTTTCTGGCACACACGTGTTGTAACTTTAGGTCAGGGTTACAATGTTTGCATTCAGGCAAGGAGATGACAACCTATTGGAGATGACGGGTCATGTAATTTGATTTCAGTTCATACAAGTTTATCAGGTACGAGGTACTTTAAAGAATGCAAAATTGATGTTACAAACCTGAATGTATTGTGTGGTGAATCAGTTGATTTTTAAACACATCAAAACAAGTCCATGTATGAATGTCAAGTTTAAGCTGAGTTATGTCAACATGGCCCTTAAAATAGATAGAAATTGGTCTCATGTGCTTGTGTGGCACAATTTAAGATGTGGAAGCAACTTGGCAAACAGTTGCACAAAATGTCTTTTCCACTGCCAAAGGAGATTTCTGCAGCTGATAAGGTGACCTAAGACAGCACTCACAACTGCACCCCTGATGGCGGTTTGGACCAACTAAAAGTCTTCTAAAGAGGGTGTGGGGTTGGTGGTAATCAAAATGACTGGTGGCAAATGTCGTCTTCTTTGGGTCTTTAGCCCAAGTCATTGACTTTGATTCAAGAAAAAAAAAAATGTGGAAGTAGAAAAAAATTGTGCCAACTCATCAAGTCAGTTGGCTATAGATAAAAGGAAGGAAGGAAGAACTATTTCCATTCGTTTTGTGGCAGATGAAAAATGTTGGAAATTAAAAATGGGGAGTTTTTTGTGGTTTGTGCGTATAGGAAGTTTCTATAGGCTTTTGTTTTTAGTATATTTTTTTGTAATTATAATAAGTTTAATTTATTAACTTATTTTTCAAATCTATTTTTTCTGTTTTGAAATTAGACTTTGTTACTTTTTCTGTTACTTGTAGGTGTGCTAGGATTAGATTTTATAGCAAGTGCTAATGACATAAACGCTATAAAAAAATCAAACTTCCGAAAACTCAATTCCCAACAACAAAAGTGAGCTGAACCTACAACCTGTAACTTTGAGAAGGGGTCTTGCCAAACTAACAATAAGAAGTTCGACTTTGTCTGATTGTTCTGTACACAGCATAATCGGACTTCAGAAAACTGCGTGTGAAACACCTAACAGTAGTACCTGAATAGAAATTCGTTTTTTCCTAATTTGGACTTTTGAAATTCTTTCACTGGATAAAAAATGAGGTTTACAAAAACTTTAGGTTCGTAAACGTTTTGATTATATTTACTTTATTCCATGAGTTTTTCTTGAGGGTGTTCTATTAAATTATTGTTTACTTTTACAATTCTTGTAAAGTATCTCTTTACAGTAACTTTAAATGAGTACAAACCAGGGAAAAACCTATTTCTTAGACTGATTGACTGAAAAATGCAGCATTGACTTTGTCTATTGCTTGCCTGGCTTAGGAAGATTTGGTCAAGTATATATTCCAGCATGATGAAGCACATAAAGTTAAGCTGTAAAAAGACAAAAACCTGGTTAAGGCTCATGCAGCCGGTAATCCAGGGCATGTAATTTGCTCTGTAAAAACTGTTCTAAACTTGTACAAAAACCGTATATGAAACCATAAAACCAATTAGAACCAAGCATCAAGTATTCATAAATTAACCAAATTAATATAAGAAATGGAGTTTAATATCTATTGGAGCCACTAACGTCATCGATAATGCAAAAAGTAAAAAAAAAAGGGCACAGTCCCACTCCCTCTAAAAAAAGAATTGGCCTACGAGGCAGCTGGGTCTGAAATTCTCTTTTTTCTTAAGACCACTTTAAACCAGATTCAGATTTATGATTTGATTATACCTTTTAAAATTCTAAATTGCTTTCAACATTGTAAGCATAGACCAAAATGCCCACATACACACAATACATGTGTGGGTGTGTTGCATTTTCGAATGCGCCTAGTGATAAGAATTCTACTTTTTATTTATCATTGTAGTAATATACAAAATGAAACAACTTAATTTAACAGTAAAAAAGATTAAAAATAACGCTTGAAATTAAAATACGGCTGATCACATTTTTTTTAAAAAAATTATAAAATTAAAAATTTTTTAATTACCTAAATTAGTTTTTCAAACTTCACAATTAAATTTCTTTATAGTTCAATGAAAAGAATTTTTTTTAGGGAATTTGACATTTCTAAAAGAAAACATGTCATTTGCATACAAAATTAATTCTGCTTGTGGTGAGAGTGGAGCAGAATAAAAAAATTGCAAAGAGGTGTGTCAGATACAGTTTTACACTTTAATATTTTTTTCCCTATCAACATTCCTATTATCAACCATGAATTAAATAAACTGGGTCAGGGTGTCCCAGTCTTGTAACCCAGGTATTTCCACAGTATTGGAGAAATGAGGTGTGAAATGTTAACAAATTTTTCCATTGTTACTTGTGGAATGAAGGAATTAATTGAAAGAATTAAGTTTGTTTAAGGGAGAAAATATTGGAATAGTTTTAAAGCAGGAAATTTATAGCTCAATTCAGAATGAGATTTCATGCAATTTGAATAATTTAAACCATTTAAATTAAAGGGCGAAGCATCAAATTGAATTAGAGAAAAGCAGTGTTTTATTCTATGCAAGTTAATTTTTTGTTTTCTAACAAAGATTTTTTTTCTCTGATTGTTTGTCTAGATAAAAGAACATTGTTGTACAAGTAAGGTTTTTTGAAGGGTATGCCTATTGTTCTTTTGTGTTTTCAAAAATATAGTAAAACTTGTGCCAACACTTTATTGACTATACAATAAAAGGACACGACTTCTGGAATATTCGATTTAAATTAATAAGAGAGACAGTTATTTTGCATTATTTTCACTTGATGAGTCAAGTGACATGAAAGTCGAAACCACAGTTGATTTTGAATTGTCATTCCTTTGTTTTTTTTCTTCGGAAAGAACTCAGTTTTTGACAGTTTGAGTGCTTCAAAGACATCAAACAAAGCCGACCTCAAAAAAATTTTCTAGGAAAACTTTAGGATTTTCTGCCTAAATTTTGAAGCTTAATCGGATTGCTTTGTAGCCTACTTTTTTATAATATGAAATTTATTGAATATGTTATTAAGTAAGGTCATTGTCTTTATAAAATTTTCCACTCGAAGTGACTTCTATACCAAATATACTTTCTTTTTAATTTTCTTATATATTCAATTTACACTTTTATATTGCAAAATTAAATTGCTTTCAAGAGATGGCTATAACCCTGACCCATAATAGTTATTTTGTATGAATATCACAAGGTTAGGGCCTACTCACCAAATGTCTTACATAATGTAAGTATTGGTACAATAAAGGCGTAATTGCTGATATGGTCGTGTGAAGTCTTGTAAATGTGAGTGAAAAGCTGATATGTGACTCTGTTATCGAAGTCAGTCTGACGTTACGTGACTTTAGGGTGTTACGGTAGGAGTGGTCCTTAAGGCATTTTGAGGCCTCGTTCTCAATGTTTCGTGTATGTAGTAACGTTTATAATTCTAGTGAAAGGCGACCTACAGCTACTCCTTGAGATTTTTTTTAATAGTAGGTATTTATAGCAAGATCATAACTTCACTTTAAATACTGTATTTTGTACTTGTATTCAGATAATATCTCAAGGTTAAATAAATAACAGGAAATTTTTAAAAACTGACATATCAATTTAAAGTTATACTATAGACTAAAATTTTAAAATTCTCCAATTCGCGCCATACGGAAGCCCGAATCTCATTTTTCAAATCTTAGAATCAAGATCAAAAAAAAAACTTTAAAAATCTCATCTAGGTTGCACTGTCGAGGACTACTTGTGTTTGATCCCTTCTTGATAGCTATCTTCATGATGGGTCGCCTTATCTGCAACAGTTGGTGATAAATATTTTCTAAGATGTTTACTTACAACTTCAATAACATCTTTGGAATGTCTTCTGACTTGACACATTGAATTAAATAACAGCTGAGGAATACTTTTTCCTCGAAGATTGATGGTACTGAACTGCGGCAGTTACATTACAAAATGGTTTTTCCTGAAACAATATTTTCAAGATGCTTAGTGAAAGGAAGAATAAAAGAGTTAATATCTTTAACAGTCACGGCCTGTATAACTGTACAATTATACAAACCAACTAACTTCATTAAATTAAAAAGTAATAAATCAGAGCTTCATTTGCTGCGCGAACGCCGATGAGAACCTTCAATAAGAATTCAGTGGAAAAATAGAAAGAGTGGTTGTGAAAGGGAAAAGTCGCAAAATGACTTTGCAGGAAAACTTTGTATTTTTAACCAAACCTTAGAGAAAAATTGAAGGACGACAAAATTTTTGTAGAGCTTTCTTAAACTATAAGCTATTTTGCAATTAACATTACTATCCACACTCAATGTGTAATGTTATATTAAAAAAGAGTTTTTACGTTTTGAAACATATGTTGAGTTGCACCTCATTGACTCCATCTTAAAGAAAAGTAGGCAAATGAAAGTAATATTTGTAATGCGATACTGCACCATATAACATTTCTCACTATAACATGTAAAGAACTTTACTGAATATTTTATATTTCTTCCAGTCATTTGCACATTCAACAGCCCAAGTCTTAGCTTTAAGATAGTAAAGTACATTGTGTTTGTCAATTTCCATAAAACTGCAGTAATAACCATTAAGTGCATGAATGCACATGCATTCTTGCGTGCATGCATTTTCTCCTGAATTTTCAATGAGGCTAACAACCTAGTTTCCACTTGGTTAGAAACTTTGCAAACACCCATAATAAATATTTCCACGCAAGTCAAGTTTGTGTGCAGAATCGGAATGAAGCGATGGATATAGACTGCTCTTACTTTTATTTGTTTTTCTGGCCGTTTGTGATTCGAAACAAGGCAGAACTTGTCACGTGGTGCACATTTTGTGTAAAATGAAAGTTTCTCGCACTATGTGTGAAGTCTCCTTTGCAGTTTTATGAGCTTGTGAAAATTGTATGGTAGCTGCATAGTGAAATTTGATTGTCTTGAGAGCCCTCTCTTTAACTGGCTCTCTTATTAATGCTGCAATTTCCACTCGAGTTAAGGATGTAAACAAGGCAGAATGATACAATCCGGCGACTCAAAGTCAATAAAAATTTTGAGTGTATAGTAAAAGCGAAGGTGTTGTAATGCAATAGTCTAATCATTATAAAATCCATTGCCTTAAGTGCTCAGGCGTGTGTTATGGATTGGAATTTCATCACAAGCCCCGACCAGCAATGCCTGTCAACTTATATTGCTCACAGTGTTTTTCAAAACTTTCTCAAAGATGAAAATTGTATTTCATTATGGATTTAAGAGTTTTTTCAAAGTTTAAGTTATATAAATTTTTTATCATATTGGTAGTTTTTATGAGACATGGTTTTGATTAATTTTAAATATTGAGTAACACAATTGCTAGACAGTTTGCGCATTTAATACCAAAACGAAAAATGATAAAGAGGTCCTCCTTTTACTCCATTATTTTGCCTTTTTCTTCTTTTCTTCTTTTGTCTTATTTCGCCTTTTATGCAAAGCACGACAGGTTGTCCTCTTGTTATGCACATTAATTGAGATTCGATTTTTGGAATAAGTTTTTTGTCAATAAGTTCAGCATTACCTTCCAACTGATGACGCAAGTTAGTCATAGCAGCAATATTGTTTTCTTATTATTCGCTCAACATTTTGATATTACGTCTTAGCGAGAATAAATTTTTTCGTTTGCATGAATCGCAAATGCAATTTTAAATTTGTTTTAATTAAAATTGCATTTGGGCATTACAAAACTTATTCAAATTTCTTATTAATATTTATCTAAAATTTCAATTAAAGTTTGACTTAATTTGAACACTAGCTTTTGCTCTAAAATTTAGGGCTTCAGCGTAGTTCGGTGTGAAATAAACAAAGAATATTAGCCTTAATACACTTATCAAAGGTGGGCAATATAAGAGTCATGAAATTTGAACTTCTGTTCATGCAAAATCTGTCGAAAGTGAAATAGCAGTTTACAGTGTTAGAGACGTTTTTCCAGTTGTACTTTTGACTTTTACATTTAAAAAAATTTACATATTACAAACTAGTATTCCTTGACAAAGTCCACCTTATAAATATTTCACTACAACAAATGCAATAATTAAGAGTCTTTCCATGTCATGTCTTATTTCTCTCAATAAAACTCCCTATTAATTTTATTTGCATAGAAATAATTTTCTCCAGTAGACCAAAAAATTCAAAACCTATTTCAAAAACCTTCCTTATACATAATTTTTTTTAACTCTGAAGGTAAATATCCAAAAAATCCAATTAAAATTACTTAATGATTCAATGCATTACAGGTTTTAAAAAATAATCCTCTTTAACATGACATTTAATTAGCACTATCAGCTATCAAATGTAGAATTAGACCGTTATTCTTATTATATGCTTAAATCAGTGATAGGTCACTGATTTAAAACTTATTTCATGTAAAATATTGAATACTAAGTGAAGTGAAAAAAAAAAATCCCTTAGAAAAACACAATTACTTGAAAGGATGTTAAACCTAGACCAAACAAAAAAAATTTGGTAGAAATTGATGTGTGAGCAAAGTCTCAGATAATCTCTTGAGAGATTTTTTTTTTTTTTTCAGTGTTCAAAACAAGAAAAACAGGCTAATGTTTCTTTTCTTTTATTCACAGCACCAGGGAGAAAAAATTCTATCATCAGGCCTACTAGCAAATCGTTGTCCTCGAGCAACAAGAGTAGCAAATCAGACTTCAAAGTTGTCTGCTATTACACCAACTGGTCTCAGTATAGACCTAAGACTGGAAAGTTTGTTCCTGAAGATATTGATCCATTCTTGTGTACACACATACTCTTTGCTTTTGGATGGATGAAGAAAGGAAAGTTGTCACCTTTTGAAGATACTGATGATAGCAAACAAGGGAAAAAAGGGTTGTATGAGAGAATCATTGAACTTAAAAAGAAGAATCCTGAACTGAAAATACTTTTGGCTGTTGGTAAGTTGAATAGTATTAAGTTTGATTTTGGTAGAGTTTAAAGGCATAAACAAGTTTCACCAGTTAAATCCCAAAATACATACAGTATAAATCGTATTCTCAACAGCCGTATAAATTGCAACTTTGCAAATTGCTAACTGGCTTGAATGTTAAGAATTTCATGCTAATGGACATTGAGTAATGCCTGAACAATGGGGCGATGTCGCTTCGGCAGTTCTAATAATGGCCGCAGTTCTAATAATGGTGGCGCGTCAGTACTACCGGCGGTTCCGTCAGGCAGTACCGACGCGCCACCATTATTAGAGTACTGCGGCCATTATTAGAACTGCCGAAGCGACATCGCCCCATTGAACTACTATTCGTTACTATAAGTGCTTAGAACGTTTTATGCACACTTATAATATTGGACTACTTGACTTATACTTATATTTAGACCTATATTTAACCCTTAAGACGATGCGCAGAAAGCGAATCTTCGGTCTAACTCCGATCTGCACATCCTGTAGATCGTAAGATTAGGTGTAGGTATAAGCAAAGGTATACACCACGTCAAGTTGTGCAAACTCTCTAATAACACCATGAAATAATGAATGTTGAAAATAGGAAAATCCTGTAGAAATATCGTTGGATCTGGAGTAGTGTCTGGTAACGCAAGTATATACATTTTGTATTGCATTCAAGGTGTAGGGGCACCTAAAAATTGGTTAAATTTCGACTTCTCTGCGAAGCTCGGTCACCTGGTACTTTTGACTTATTTGAACATGAAATCTGCAAAACCATCTTATTGGAAATGTTAAATGAAAAATTTACAAGTTTTTTTAGTAGGAAAAGGTAGGGGCAATTTTGGAAAAGTTTTAACTCCACGTTAGAGGGTTACCTACAAGCAAATGACCATGGGAGACCTGCAAGGTTTTGGGTTTTTCAATAAACAATGCTTTTTTGACACATTTATGGCAGTTACATTTTATGAAATTCCTTTTTCTAGATTTATCACCTTTCTGGACGGGTGTTGCCCATACTTTTGCTAAGCAGCCTATGCGGACAAATGCCTATTGGTATGAATGGCATGAAATTCGTAGAACTCGATTTATTGAATTTCCAATTGCTCGAATCTCAGTTCATGAATGGAGATTGGCAATGTGAATGAGGCGTTATTTGAGTTTTACAACTTGCGGCATTGCACATATTAACCTATTTATGCAGCGCTTCATGAGTAACGATGTCACAGGTTGTAAAAATCACTTAAGTCGTAGTTTAATTTATTTTTTGAATGAGGCTTGCAACTGCTTACAAAAGCTAAACTAAATTGCGGCTTAAGTGACTTGCAACTTGTGAAGGCACTCATGTTAACCCATTGATGCAGTTAATCATAAATAATACCCAAATTGTAAAAACTTATTTAAGCTGTAATTTAATTTATTGCAACTATTGTTATGGTGTATTGCAACAACCTCGGTTTACACTAAATCTGGTTTAAAATGTACGAACTTTGTACTTTATAAACCAGGCTTAGCCTTTCCTGACATTGTGCTATCCACGCTATATAAGTTTTTGCTGTGTCTGTTGTAAGCATACAATTTTGTATTATATAACGTAGTTAGTACAGTATTAAACTACATGTTTATCTAACACCGCAGCACTAACTGCATTTAAATATTGAAATGAACTGCGGCTTAGGTCAGTTTTACAACCTGTGAAGTCACATTTCTCCACTGATTTTTGCAGCGGACCGTGAATGCATGTATTGAACGCACCTAAGCTGCAGTTCATTTTGATGTTTGAACGCAATGCATCATGGGTGTTGAGCCAGCAGTTATTAATTTGGATTTCATAACAAAATCTAACAAAAAATGAAAGGTTTTTGATTCGCTCTTTGAAATGGGGCTTATGCTAAGGTACCCAGGTGATTACTTCATTGTTGAGCACTTTCTAAATAACTATTTAGTTTCCCTAAAACTACATTTTATGTTCTTTCTCACCTTTAATAGTCAGGTTAATTTTCGAAATACCCATTGCCTGTAATGGCTAATTTGACAAATAAATAAGTAATTTTCTAAATTGGCAATTGTTCGATTTGAAACTATTCACTTAATTAAAATCTTAATACGCCCTCATTTAGTCAATTACTGCTTAAAAGGAAAACTTGACATTGCTGTTTACATAAAGTCATTAATGCTAACAAATTATCACGTTGGTATCTGTATTTTATTTAAGTAAGTGTAATCTTAGATATAAATTTCCTAATACAGCTATTATTTTTTTTAATAAAGAATAATTCTGAACAACTTGTTTTAAAAAAATACTGATATTGCTGACTTAATTACTAAGTTTGTAAACCTATAATTTATAGAATCGTATAAAAAGGATGGAATTTAAAATTTTTATGTTGAATATCAGAAAAGGTTTAGCATAATATTCTGCATTATCATATTAGTGGTCTCTTTCTTTAGAAATATTAAAGTGAGGTTCTTCCTTTCACGTGGAGTCTATTCGATAAGACATCTCTTGTCGCTTCAAATAATGGTTCAGCTGAGCGGGGTGAATTGGTATTGGATTCTGAAAGTTTAATTAGTTTATGAACTAAAGTTGAAAGTGTAAAGAATTTTCAAATTTAAATAATTCCTCTTTTTTGACCCAGAGGTACTAAAGTGAATGTGTCAACTTGAATGTTCTTGGAAATTAGTTTTTGGTTGTGCGGTTAACTTTTTTTTTTGTTGAAAAATTCGCTTATTTTTTTAATGTTGAAGTTAAATTGGTGTGACCTCAGGTCTGGATGTGCTCTGCTGGATCTTAAGATTGGAGAAAAACCCGGTGGACCCAAAATTTTTGGAATGTTTGAGACATTCTTCAAATTTTGGTTGAAAGCAATAAGTTAGTTTTTTGAGAAGTTTAGTAAGTAAAAATATGTTTGATATTCAGAAGCCAAATTGATTTTAGAAATAAGAATTGCTGATTAAAATCAACTAACACAGAGAACATTTAATATAAACTAAACGAAGCAATTTAATTTTGATATAGTTTAGATAAAACAGTAGCTGCATTCAAATATTATGGGGCTTATGTGAGTTTTACAACTAGTGACGTCATATTTGGTAACTGATTTTTGCAGGGGGATCATGACTAATGACGTCACATTTTGTTAAACTCACCTAAGTCACAGTTTAGTTTAATATTTGAATGCAGCTGCTGAAAATCACGTTTCAAAATTCTAGGCACTGATTTTGGAATTTATTGTGTCACTATATGATTGCGATCGAAATAACGCAGAGCAGTCGGTTATGCAAAACTGCTGCCTCTCCTTCCAAGCCTACTTACTAAATAAGTATATAGTCAATAGTAACCTTAAATTAATATCTCATATCACTCTTTAACTATCAAAACTTTAAAATATTCTGAACGCCTAAACTTTCTCTAAACACTTCACATTTCATTTTATCAAATTGCAACAAACTTCTGAAACTTTATTTGCATGTAAATTAACTTAATTTGTATACATTTATTGTTGAACGCATGTCTCATATAACCAGACTTTTCCCCATCCTCAATCTTTGGTCTTAATTAAGGCATTTTGAATTTGCCATCTGCCTCCACATTTTATGTGAGCCAAAACTGCACTTTTTTTCTCTTTTACCAAGAGGATTACATTGGCTTTCCTTTTAAATTGCCAACAGCCTGCCTGCAGATTAACTCATTTTTCTACATTTATTAATCCACCTATTATTTTTAAACAAATTCATTACACACAACAAAAGCCTAGATAAAGTAGGATTATTTTTTTTCCTTCCCTTATACTAAATGTTAGTCAAAAGTTAAATGACGGGAGAATCAAAATAGGGGAAATGAAAAAAAAAATTAATGTCAACTCATTTGGGGTTTTTACAAAGAAGTGTGTTTAAATGACAAATTTAGAGGGGAGTAAAAGCAACAAGAAAATGGTGTTTGTTAGGTTTGTCTTGTCTCTTGACATTGCTCCAATACTTTGTCTTCAGAAGGCTTGCAAGCAATTTAATTTAATTTGAGTTTGGTGGGATTCTGTACAGGAATTTTTGGGTGTTAGGACGAAATTGAAAACAAGGTTGAAAGATGGGGGATTTTTTTTTTTTATTATAAATCTGACTTGTCTCTCCATTGGTTCATTACAATGCCTTTGCAGTTTTCAGAATTTTCAATTTTTTTTCCTTTGATTTTTGGCTTAGAAGTTTGGAGAAATGTTATGTAAAGTTTAGCTATCAGCGTGGTGAAAATCAATAAGAACCGTTTTTTTTTTAATAATTTTTTTTTTATTCTTTTCAATATCAAAGTTTGGTTTTATTTTAGGTTGTTTTCGAAGGACGACATGTGTATAATTTGAATTGATAAAATTTTTAAAAACATGTTTGGGTTGGTGTTACATTCGTTTACATGATGTCACTTTTTGTAGGTCAATTGTGGAATTTTTAAAAGTAAAGTTTGAATTAAGCAAATTTTGATATGTTTTCTGATGTTGAAACCTCTTAAGAGTACGAATTCGAATGAAACTTTCGTTGTGCTTCACCTTTTTAAAAAGGGCTAACTATTATTCTATTTGTAAATCACTTAATGAAGTGAATTATAACTAGAAAATAATAACTACGGCCAATCCGATCTTGGTTGGTGCCCTTTTTAAGGAAGAAACTGAATCCAAAATTTATACTTTCAAACTTTTAAATGCACTCTTATGAATATTTTTTTATCCAGAATTTTTTAAATTTTTAGACAAAATTCAGGCTTTTAATTTGTATTTTAAAATTATAATTCTTATCATGACTCATGAGTTAATTAAAATTATTGAATTGACTAAACCTACGAATAAACAAATTTTGTGCCCTTACGACAAGGTTATTGAAAAATAGAAGAATTCAGCAATACTTTACAGAGTTTGTTCGCATGTATTCCAACAGAGGCAATAGTAAATCAAATCTGAAGTGTAATAACATTCGTGTGAGGAACAGGAAAAAAAAATCCATCCTTGTTCTATTCCAACATGTCATTGAATGTTAAATTTTATTTTTCCATTTTAAGGTGGATGGTCTTTTGGTACGGAGAAATTCAAAGAAGGATCGAGCAGTCGATACGCAAGACAAACATTTGTCTTCAGTGCCATAGATTATTTACGCCAGCGTAATTTTGATGGGCTGGACTTGGATTGGGAATATCCCAAAGGAGAAGATGACAAAAAGAACTTTGTCGCGTTATTGAAGGTAAAACATGTTTTATTCATGAGTTGATACATTTCTCCTGGGTTTTTAGTCATTCAACTACCCTTATTTATTTTTTTTCTACTTAAATAAATAAATGCATTGCAAATGAATGATTTGCATTCATTCAAATGCATTACACAGTGGGAAATTACAAAACAAGTAAATGAGTTTAGAATTCAAACAATTAATTTTAAGACAAAAGATTGCTTTTATCTATTCCTACATTAGCTGGCTAAATTAGGTATTGAATTTTTTTGAGGTGTTCCTTTAATACTAAGGGTCAGGTAATGAAAGAGAAAAACTACAAAGGGGAAAAGGGAAGCTGTAACCCTTTTTCAGGGCTGGTCACCAGCTCCAAGGGCGCCGTTAGACCCAAATTGGAAAAATAAATTGCAACAAATGTTTAATTTTTTTTGCAACCACTAAAAAATGTCAAATTTTGTAATGATCCCAGGACACCAATATATCCAGTTATAGCTCTACCCTCTTATCTGGTAACCAAGCTGTGTGTAATCGTCGCAGTTCACTTGTTCAGTCTGTGATATAAAAGTTCTGGTTAGTCTTAATATAATTTGAAATTGAAAATGTCCTTTTATGGCACATTTCGTGTACCAAACTTGGTAGCAAAATATTCGCTACAGTACGAATATTTATCTTTTCCTCCATTTCGATTAGGTGTAATACGATGCTGCTATCACAGTAAAGGGTGTCACAAATACCAAGAATAAGTAGAAAATTTGAATTTTAAACTGCTGTAATGCTCTCTCGTATTAGAAAAATGTGGTCTGTTATGGTGATTATTTAAATAACTTAAACAGGCAATGTTACTTTTTTTAATCAACATATTGATAACACCTGAAATGTTAAGGTGTTGCTGCAGTAAAATGGATAATGCCAACCATTTGTTGATGGTGATTTTACTCAGGTGATATTGCAGCCCAGCAAGTGTGGCAATTTCACGCGCACAGTACTGGGAAGAGGAATCACTTCTCTAGGAGGAGAAAAACATTTTACCAACTAAAAGCCTGAGCCGAGTACTCACTCAGTGAAAACTTTGTGAGCTTACCTCCTTCTCAATGTGAGGTGCTAAATCCTTAGAGAAAGGTTAACAACTGTCATGAATAATTTTCGAGTTTGAAAGTTTTCGTGACCTATAAGTAATTTAACTCTATAAATCTTTTCACATTTTAATAATTTTTAATGACAATGGAGTTTTGTTTGGTTTAAAAACGTTTCTCAGATTAGATATTTAATGAATAAAGTTTCCCAAAGCATTAGAAACACATTAACTTAGTTGAACTTACTCTTAACACTTTATTTGTTAAGTTCTGCTTTATATACGAGGAAAGTAGTTGAAACTAAATTGAAAACATCAATTAAACCAGGAGCTCAGTCTCGTCTCAGATTTCTTTGTAAACTTTTGAATCACGTCTTTTTCAATCTGTGCAGGATCTACGAGAAGCTTTTGAAGCTGAAGCTAAGGAAACTAAAAGACCTCGCCTGCTTCTTACTGCAGCAGTTCCAGCAGGAGCAGAAACTATTCGTGGCGGATACGATGTGCCCAGTGTGAGTAGGTGAGTATTGAAATCGATTTAGCTGGGAAAAGAGAGCAACAAAAGAGGCAACTGGAATAGATTTATGGGAGGGAATGATAGTAAACTGTTGTGTAAATGGAGACAGTTATTGGTAGATGCAAAGGGTTGTTAAACCTAAAGTAATGCTCAATGTTGGCATCTAAACTTTTATGCTTAGTTTGTTTAATAAAGTGAATGTGGAATGTTTGAATGCATTTTACAAGCGTTGCATGATTAAACTTGCATATTTATAGTTTCTGTGAAAGTTTTAGAGTGAAAAAGATTTCTTTTTGTATATTCACTTTAAAACATTCTGAAACTTACACTTGAATAAATAAGAAAACGCGAGCTTAATTAACTTTTTCTAAGATATTACTTCTTGAAAGCAAAAAAGTGCGGTTTTACGCTACAAGTGATTGATGTAAATTATATTTCTTTTTAAGCATTAATTGGTTCCGGTTGGGTCAAAAACAACAGGATATGATATCATTGCTTTTTTTACATGTCCTAAATACTGGGAAATTAACGTGAATAAGATTCATCTTATGACCCT
The DNA here is from genome assembly GCA_034686365.1 of Pachymerium ferrugineum. NCBI lineage: Eukaryota > Metazoa > Arthropoda > Chilopoda > Geophilomorpha > Geophilidae > Pachymerium > Pachymerium ferrugineum. The sequence goes on along the minus strand of JAQGAS010000651.1, from coordinate 4,158 downwards.
TAAAATATTCCAAATAATTAAACAAAATTAATTAAAAACTTCAAATAATTCATTTTATTAAACTTGAAAACTGCCAATGTTTTTATTTATAAATTTCAAGTGATTTGGCTATAAATAAAGACAAAGGCAAAATCATGGGAACTGCCATTTGGAATTTGCCAAACAGCCTCCTTAATTTGATGTCACTTCTTGCTGCCTAATTGTTGAAGCACGTCAAAAGTCGTTTCGAATGTTAACGAAATCAAATTGTTGAGGGCAACATAGTGAAAACAAAAAACCAAGTTGGCCGAAAGTTGGCTGCCATTGCAAGCAGTTGCATCCAACGTTGGAATAAGAAATGCGACCACACATGCATGTGTTGCTAATAGTAGTTAAATCACTGTGATTGGTCACAGAAATAAAAGTAGTTTATTCTGAACAGCAGGATGCTCAACGATAATCTGTATACTTTATACAAAAAAAGTAGTTGGCGATAGCAAAATGATCAATCAGCGAGTAATCAAAATATTGAAACAATTAACAAAAACGGTAAAAAAGTACAATACATTCTGCAACTGGCATAAATGAGCATTTTTGATTTTAATTGTTGGTTTATTATTTTTTCATCTCTACGGCAAAGCAAAGTTGTTGCTTTATCTTCCCTAAGCATAGGAGATTTTTAGTGTGCCTGTATATGGGTGAACCTATAATGTTTAGATATTTTAAAAGAAAAATTAAAAATTTAAGATAATCCAAATCCTTTCAACGGGGTATTGAAGTACAGACAGCATTGATGCTGCTTTAATCATTAATCATTAACTGAGTAACCTAAGTCAAAAATCCTGACTAGGAACTATGAAATTGGAGTTTTCTACGCGTCCTTAGGAAAATATTTAATGAAATCTTTTTTTCAGTCTTCTGGATTTCATTGATATAATGACATACGACTTCCACGGAAAATGGGAAAGCACAACAGGCCATAACAGTCCTTTATATGCCCCTTCATCTGATTCAACGTGGAAAAAACAACTATGTATGGTAAGATTTTTAATTTGTAATTCAATATTGATTCACTTCTAATGTCAATCTTATTTTTTATTACTTAATTTTACTTAGAGAACTCATAAAAAGTACACTTTATCACCATTCAATATGTTACAATTTTCCTTTTTTTTAAATGAAATGTCTCTGTGTCAGTTGCCAAAACGTTTCTGAGAAATCTTTCAAGAACTAACTTTTGACGAAAGTCTTTCTCTCTTAATTTCTCATAACTTATTCATTTGCTAGGCTTGGTATATATTACCTAAAAATGTCTACATTATCTCTAAGACAACTTTGGGTAAATGAATAATTAAAAGATTTTATAGTTGTTGCAAATGGAATGCATAACAAATAAGCTTTTTTCTTATTTAATAGCCCGTAATTGCAGCTGAGCTTTTGAAGCTTGCATCCAAACCAGCTGCATAACATAGGAATTTGCCAGATATAGTTCAGAAGGTTATACGTCACTTTAATCAGTATCATGAAATGAATTCGCTTCCTGGTTATCAATATTGTAGATGTTAGCCAAGTGCACCAGAGAATATTTAATGTAGCAGACTGTTTATTGATATACACACACAAATCTCTGTAAAACTGCTGCTGACAGAGAAGTCCTTATTTTGGTTTATTAAAACTTCCCTGGCACAAAATCACTGTTGACAGGACTTTGATGAAAGTAAGTTTGAGTAAGTTGAATTCTGCGAATTTAAATTTATCAGTACTCAGAATTAAACTTGATATTCTAAATTTTAACTTATCAGGCGTAGTCGCTACGATTCTTGGCTCTAATGTAGGAACCCAGGTTGATTCAAGGCAGTAGGAAAATTTTTTCCAAAATTTATTATATGTGTAGTGTGGACTGATTCTGGCGGAAAACTGTAAGTCCTTATTCTGGTTTTCTAAAACTTTGCTAGTACAGAATGGTTGCTGACATTGATTTTCACCCACAACTTCCGGTCGATATTCAGAGAGAAGAATTCTCTGTCAGCAGATACTCTGTGCCAGGGAAGTTTTATAAAACCAGAACTACGACTTTCCTGTCAGCAGCAGTTTTGTGCCAGGGATGCTCTCCATTAGCAGCGATTTTGTGCCAGGAAAAAAATTCCTGGCAGCGAACATTGCTTTAATGTAATACTAAGTTATCAATTATTATTGATAAAATTAGTTATTGAAACGTTTTACAGAATGAATTTTGTTTTTAATAGTCTAATGTTTTGATATTTCATTAATTTTCAAGAGTTCTACTTCCGTAAAACACGAGTAAAACTTTTAAAAAAAGTTATAGAGGATTTAAATCCTGCTAAAATAAGTAGATATACCTTGAAAAATGTTTTTTGAATGATGGTGGCAGTCTGTTTATCCCTCTCTTTCCCCTTCATTCTGAATGTATGTAGTAAATCTTAGGGCTCAGTTGGCCATCCATAATTGAAAAATACGGCACCCTTGGGCTACCTCTGATGTTATTAACCTTTTGAAATTTCAACTAAGGTGCTATTTTTATTGCTTTTATTTTTCTAAGTATATTGCAAGTCTTGATGCTCATTGATAGCATATTTCTATCAGCTGTGGTAGATGTTGGTTATTTTTAATTGTAATTGATAGACGCAACCAGCTAAATGCACCAGCTTCTTAAGTGATTAATTTTATGGATTATTAATTTTGACTGGAAACTTTATTGGAAAACGGGCTTACTAATCATCAGAGCAAATTAAAACTTCTATTACTTAAGGATAATATTATTTTTCACGTGCAAATGTTAATTTCATTTCTTTTGATTTTATATTTTTGATCAAATTATAGAAATAGAATAGTAAATTCACAACCAGCCTTCAATTATTAATCGCTATCATCTTAACTTATGACCAAAATTCTAACTTATTTTTAAAGGTAATAGTAGTTTGTTTTGGCTATTTTGGCTATTATGAAAACAAAATAGTAAAATGCCATACGAAACTCTTGAATATGCATAATAACATTCTAACATAAAATTATTTAAAAGAAGAGAAACAAAATCTGTGAATTCTACTATTATTCAACCATTCCGATTTGTTAATATTTAATTAACTGCCCATTTGTGGTGAAATCGATTTTCTTGAACAAGACAAGTGTTTTTCACATTAGATCGTTTCCCCTGCCATTCTACAAACGCCTAAATTACTTAAAACTGAAACTATACATTTTCTCCCTAATTGCATTTCGAGATCTGGGATTACACTCAAGAACCTGTCTTGCAGCCACAAGTTTTATTTACTTTCATTTCCTGATGTATTATTTCCTACATAAACACACTTTTGTTGGCAACCAAGCTTACATGTGGCCTGGTCTTATGATCCATATAACAACACAAGTTTCACTTTCTTTCCTCTTTGTTTGAATTTTATTCAATTTCACTAGGTAGTGATGGAATTTTCAGATTTCGCGTTCCCCCTCTCCTAAACCTAAGGATTTTAAAGCGATTGTTTTTTGATGTGGTTTTCTTTTTTAGGATTTTGCTGCCAACATGTGGGTCCGTCTTGGAGCACCCCGTGAAAAACTCATCATAGGCATGGGCACGTACGGTCGATCCTTCACACTGGCCAATCCTAAGAGAAATGGCGTCAATGCCCCTGCAACTGGAGGGGGCAAAGCGGGTGTGTACACTCGGGAAGCTGGATTTCTCGCTTACTACGAGGTAACACGACAAGAGTTGAAAATGACTTTTGAATTTATTGCCTGAGGTTTATAAGAAAGTAGAGTTGGTTTTGGAATTAAAGGGACAGTCGATTCATCTCATTTTAATACAAATTTGTGATTTTTCTGAGAGAATGAATTAATAGAAATCTGGTTTTTCAATCTTTTTGGCTATGATATCATATAAGATTAAAAGATGTAGGTTAGTGGAGAGATATCCAAATTATAATGAGAGATTATTTAATTTGAATCAAAATATGTGGTTAGTTATATAAGGAACTAGCAATTGTATTAAGCCTGATGATGGTACAGGATAAGTATTCCATTCAATTAAATTATTTAAAGAGGGGCTGTCATTAAAAATATTAATATTGGGGGTGAAAGATGGTAGAATGTACTACCTTTTATTCCATTGCACCTACATCCGTGAGAGCTTCCATATTTTACAATTTAATCCCAAAGTTACGA
>JAQGAS010000650.1:0-38810 GCA_034686365.1 Pachymerium ferrugineum | reverse complement strand
TTTCAGTTGAATTGCCAAAATGGGCGGCAATTTCTTGATGCACATTCGTTTAACAGTATCTACTTTTTTGTTACAATAGCGTGATGGCATAATGCAATTACGTAATGGCATGATGGAATATTGACACAAATGGTATCCATACAATTCCGCAATGAATTTTGCAACTAGCTACCCTCCGAGTTCAAATTTTGGATGACCAACGTCACATTCGACCGCCACATTCCATTCGTATCAATGAGCGCCATCTAGTAACAATTGATGTAATATTATCTAAAAGTTTGATGATTTCTTCTCTTTCGGGCTTATAAATTTCACTGAAATAATGTTAAATATTACAATTAAACGAAATGTATTTATTTAAATTACAATTGAATATTTTATTCAGCATTTGCTGATGAAAATGCTGGAATGACAAATACTTGAAGCCCTGCACTTGCATTATAAATTTGTCCCTGATTAAACGGTTCCACCCGCGAAAAACCACCATCAATCTTTTTTGGCGAGTCTATTTGAAAACTAAAGTTAATTATCACAAAGTAAACCATTGAAACTCCATTAACTTCACCTTTAGCGTCAGTCAATTGATTTGCAGCGATAAATTTGGAGAGCCGAACGATAGGAAGTGGAAGGTAGCCACTAGTGAGTGGCATTACATCAATAACAACATTAAATTGTACCGAAGATTCCATATTAACAACCCCTATAATACTTTTGTTAAAAACACGTACAATACAAAATATATAATGTATATAAACCTGCCGTACGACCACAAACTGCCCATGACGTTTGGTCGGCCAATACTTCGTACATAATCGATGACCAACCCGATGGTGTGTTCCTTACAATTTTAATACTCATATTGCACATGTTTCCAGCTCTACAGAATTCTGATCCTCGAGGTTCAACTTTGTAATTGACCATATATAAAGTCTGCAAATAAAAATTTTAATTTTTTTTTTTTTTTAAATTGCGTATTGTATTTGAAAAGTTTTCTTTACTTTATAGTTAGTTAAATCAAATTTGTGTTTGTAAGTTCGTTCAATATCGTCAGTCAATTTTGGATATTTGTAGTCAATCGTCAATTCCAAATTTAGACCTGGATAGTCAACTAAATTCGTCACTAATTCCCACACGAACGACACTGTTTGGTTCACTCGGACAATCTGTTTCAATTAGAAAAATATAAGATCTTATTTAAACAGAAAAGAAATTATTACGTAGGAATCGATGGGAGGATTGAGTGAGTGCGGTGTAATTTGAGTATTATTGCTCAGCAAAGTTGGCTTTTTTAATTCAAATCCTGATGGATTCGGACTGTGAATCTGAATTTGAATGAATTTCCTGCAAATAGAATTCAATTAGTGAACGAGATTGCAATATTTTTTCTAAATTAATAACCTTGAATGCATCGTATGAAGTTTGTATAAGGAAATAAACGGAGGTACAAATTGTAAATCAAAATCGATTACATTTTCAGACCAGGGACAAACTGCTTTGATTTTACTTTGAATTGTACTCGTATCTTTTTGAGGTGCAAAGTTGCAAAAAAGTGTCAATTTTTTTGTTGATGATTCAAATGGCTGCAGAGAATCAATTTCATATTCTAATTTCGTTGTCAAATCCTCTTCACCATCAGCCAATTTCTGAAATGTATACTACTTAATATTACATTCAAATTCTTTAAAATCAAACAAAAATGTGGTTACAATAAGTAATCCAGATGATGTTTTAAGTTCAATTTTTGTTCCTGGTGCGATACTGGTACTGCCACTGCAAACTTTTAGTTCAATTTCTTGAAGAATTCCGGCAATTAACTCGTAATCGTTGCAAACACGAGTTAGAGTTGTTGGCTGTAGTAATAATTCGTATTTCAATTTGATATTAATGTGTGGTAAAATCAAATCCAAATTGCCAATCCGAACAATTAACTGAGTCAAACGAAAACATCCGTATAATTCACACTGAAATATTACAATTTTCTTATTAAATTTATAAATTTTCCAAATTTAATTGAAAAATGATATACTTTTCCTTCCAACACAATTTCATTATTGCCGGGTTGCAAGTTGACATCGAGTGCACGCAAACTTTGATTGAAATCACTCTTAACAGTTTCTCCTTCGAGAGGTAAAATTGTATCAACCTGAGGATTATTTACTTTTGTTTCTACGATCAACGAACTGTCTAAACTTTTATCTTCTCTATAAACAAACTTTTGCGTTAATCTCAACGGCTGTAAAAACCGTCTTTTTAGTTCATTCGATTTGTTGGATTTAAAACGCGTCTTCAAAGGATCGTTGTTGTCCTCACTGATAGCTAGAATTATAGCTTCGCATAATATAGATTTAGGCAAGTAACTCTTTATAGTTAATTTAACTCGTATTGTGCTATCGACTGTCAATGAGGAATTATCAGGTAAATCCATCGTCGCATTTACAACCGACAACATATCTGTCATGTTTAAACACAATTTTTCACCTACAAATAAAATTAAATTATAGAAGTTAAAAACATTGATTTCTACAATAAACTTTCGTACCGGTTTCACTAAGTTGATCAATCTGTTCTTTGACTTTATCAAAATGTTCTTCTCTTTCTGTCAACTTTAAACCTTCACTACTGGCCATCAATAAGCCAACATTAATCAATTTATTAACATCATCTGTAGCTGCGTAACATTCTGCTAATTGTGTTAAAGTATGTGCGCTGAGTAGAGTCCAACGTTCTTCTTGGAATGTTTTTAAAGCGTCTAATAAATATCCGGCAGATTTATGAGCTGCACCTAACTTTCTATAAAAATCAGCCAAATCCCGACCAATTAAACGTGCGTAACGAATTCTCCCAATGTGTTTTAACGTGCCAATTGCCAATTCGGACAATTCCTGCAAACAACAAAAAACTTGTCAGTATAAAAACAAATTTAAAATTTACATTTACCAAATATTGTTTTTTAAACGCTTCATCCGATGATAACGCTTCTTTTAGTTTAGCTAAAGGACTATCAGTGCGTCCTAAGTTTCGATCGATTCCCATCCCCGCTACGAGTTCAACTACGTGATGCAGTTGCTCCGATGTTGTTTTCTCTTGTGGCATTAATCCGCATAATGTACCAAGTTCTTGTAACTTTGATCTCGCAATGGCCCATAAACTAGCTGTGAAATAAGCTTCTTCTTCATTCGAATCTTTAAATTGATTACAAGTTTGAAGCACTTGTAAACTGCTTAAAAATACCCAACAAGCGACAGCACCAACCGGCATTTCCACCTAGTGTTAAAAAAATCAATTAACTCCAAATGTAAACATAACATTTTGTTGTTTTCTTTTTTTTTTTTAACCTCTAATATTTGTAATTCGTTAATACAGCCGTGCATGAATGTAAGAAATCGTTGCGCCAGTTCCCATGGTCTAGCGAGAGTTAAAAGCAACGAACATTGCCTCGCAAATAAATAATTTCTCAAGTCTAGTAAAGTAGCTTTGCCTTGTTGAATTAAAATTCTTTTTTCTTCACCTACTTGAGAGGAAAATGAAAGACCTTCCCAACAAAGACACGGGCCTGAAAAGGGTAATAACCATTCTGGAGTATCTAAACAATATTTTTAAAAATTAGATAAAAATGTTCATTTTTCATTCTAAAATTAAAATTTAACCTCCCAAGTTGGAATTAATAACAAATTGTGAAAACATGGCATCTAATTCATCATATTGTACAAGAGCTTCGTCATAAATTCCTAACATTTCAAAAACAAAAGCTAATTCTTCTTGTAATAGAAAATAATCACAAAAATTCCATCCTGGTTCATTTCGTCTCTCTCGTTGTGACCTCATATTTTCTTCAAATCGACTCAGTTGTCTATTATACGCTTGTAACAATAAAAAACGCAGTCTGTGAAGAAATGCTTGCCACGAATCGGAACTTTCATTTCTCGTTACACTCACACATCTTGAAAAAAACAAAAAATAATTAAAATCTACTTTACTTTTAAAAAAACATTGAATGTACCTATCTGTTTGTTTCTTACAAAAATCATTTCTAATTTTATCCAAAACGGAACCTCTCGTTAATATTTTTGGTTTACTTCCTTTTTTTGAATCGGCTCCTTCTACTAATACAATCACCCAATCTTTAACGTTATTACTCTTTAATAGCGTCAGCCAAGCAGCAATGTCGTCTTTTAATTGATTTTTGTAGATTTCTACATCGAAACAGTCGGTCCAAAAGGTGTGTAAAAATGTTTGCCCGATTAATGTTGTCACCTCTTTATCGTCGCAAAGTTGATTTACATTTAATTCAATGAAATCGGCCACAGCTTTCACTGTTTTTGGTGCTCGTCCATACGAACTTGAAAAGAATTGACAAATCGTAAGGGTGATTATAAGAAAACCAATATTTTTACGGTTTACCGACGCCATTCAACGGGTGCAGTTGGTAAATCTTTTACAATTTCATCTTCCCATTGCTTAAATAAAGCTCTATCACCGGCATCTTAAATGAGGTAATCGAGTAAATTTAACTGGAAAAACGGGCTTTTTTGATATACGTACAGGTTATTTGAGGTTTGGTGGTTTTGTTGCGATACGTGATACTCCTATCAATCTCCATCTTCAGTTATAATTAGTTTATCGTTCCTGTAATATTTGTTTTCTTATGACCTACATGTTCAGCCATTTTGAAAAGCACTTACGCCATCTGTAGACAACACATAGAAGTACAAAATGCGTCATGGCAAATATGGTAAAATGTAAAAATGTATTATTTATAAAAATATTATTTGTTTGTATAAAAATATTGATTTGTTTGTATAAATTTATAAGCGATGCATAAACTATTCAGTTGATGGGCAACTGGATGACAGTGGATTATCGTTTAGTTAAAGTCTAAGAAAAGCAGAGCGAAAAATTGTAGACACATTACTTGTTTTGTTCACTTTTTGTGAATCCTATTTTTTATTTTTGAGTCAATATCGAAATTACCCCCTACAAAGCTCCGTAAACGTTTAGCGCCATCTACCGGCACCGGATAAGCCTAGAAAACTTTTTAAGCAAAGATTATCAAAGTCGTAATGCTCCGCAAACCCAGACCAGATCGCATCAAAGATTTTTTACACAAAGGCACCGTCTGCTTTTTAATCGGGTTGACATGCTACGGTCTGTACGGCTGCAGTGTACGCGTTTATAACTACTTCAACGTTGTCCGTCCTCGTATTCAAGCGTACGAAGAGCAAAAACGACTCGAGAGTGAAAAAAACCAGCAGTAAACAACCAAAAATGATGAAATTAATACAAATGGCGCGTAGAACTTTGCATAATTCAACGCTTTATCAAAGTAAAAAATTGTGGAATTTAGGAAAATTGAATCATGTAGCAATTGCTACGCCTGACTTAAAAAAATCGACAGATTTTTATAAAAATGTTATGGGTGGTCAAGTAAGTGACGAAGTTGATTTACCCGAACATGGTGTCACTACAGTTTTTATTAATTTGGGAAACACAAAAATAGAATTGCTACAAGTCCTCGGCGAGAAAAGTCCAATTGCTGTAAAGAAAGAAATTTTCTACATTTTTAATTTCTTAATATTAATTAGCGTTTTACTTACAGGCATTTTTAGAGAAGAATAAAAACGGCGGAATTCATCACATCTGTATCGAAGTTGACGATATCAACTCAGCAATCAAAGATTTAAAAGCCAAGAAAATTCGTTGTTTGAGTGAAAAACCGACGATTGGAGCTCACGGCAAACCAGTCGTATTTCTTCATCCTAAAGATTGCGGTGGAGTTCTTGTAGAATTAGAAGAAACTTGAAAGAATTATTTTGCCTTTTCGGTGTTTATTTTCATTAGCTTGTCCTCACATTTCACTTTTCTTTTTTATGTACAATTGAAGAAATAAAAAGAGGAAAAAATAAAACAACCATACATACACAAAAAGCCAAATTTGGCATAAATTATTTACACTTGCCATCACATTTACACATTTTTTTATCTCTTAAAAAAATGAATTACCAAAAAAAAAAACATGATTGTACTTAGATAAATACAATTTTACTTACATAATTAAGCCAATGTAATTATTAGTGCAATATTTTTAATAAGAAAAAAAAACAGGTCAACAAATAACAAAATATCAACTTTTAAATTTCATTATATAAATTCCTTCCTAAATTTGTAGTGTCCAACTAGTGCGGGAATGATAAAAATTTCATTTTAAACACACAAAAAACAAAAAAAAGAACCAATTAAATATTGCACTACCATTCTCAATTCTCGCACGAAGGAATATCAAAGCTAAAATACAATTCTTACCCCAGAAATATTTTTTTTTTTTTTTTGTATTTGCTAAAAAGGCTTTTTTTTTCTTATACTACAAAAATTTGGAAAGTATATAATATCGTTTAAATAACTGTACAAATTACACAAAAAAATTACACTAGACAAAAAAAAAAGTTGTATGGGCTAAGAGACGGTCTCTTTATCAGTGCTTTGCACAGGGAATGCGTTACCACTGTTGCCATTTACAGTGAGAAAAGTAGGTGCACTGTCTGGCGTATTAGTTTCATTTTTAACCACATCAACCGGTTGAAAAGGGAATTTTAAATTGCCCAAATTCTGTGTGGTCAATGGCTGTGACGTCAATGGAAAACCATTTTGATAAACCATAGGTGTAAACGTTTGGTCAGCTGGACTTAAAATCCATTGTCCCGCTCGAAATTGTGACTGTAAACTAATGGAAATTCCATCGGGGATCGTATGAAACGGATTCGTCGTAGGTAGAGCTGAAATAGTTGAACCATTAGTAAAACTGTTCGCAACTGGAGCATCAGCCGTCGTAGTAGTAAATAATTGAGGACTGAGTACAAAGTTAGTCGTTTGACTCGGAACTTGTAGTTGTAATTGTCCTTGTACTAGCTCTGGTGGTAGTAATTGAACACCCGGTAATTGCGATTCAAGTATCGTATCGACAACGGGCATTGGATTTGGTACCATTGAGTCTGTAGTAATCGTAGACAATACCTGAGAAAGCGAATTGAGGTCGTTTGTAGAGAAGCTGCTTGTCATCACGTTCAAATTATCTATAGAGGGCGCTAAATCTTGATCCATTCCGTGATCAGAATGGAGAAGTGAGTCGTGAATTTCCTGCATCGAGTTTGCTAATTCAGATATATCGTTCGTATCTGCTGATAATTTCTCCATTGCTTTCACGTCTTTATCCACTGCCGCTAATGCTCGTTCTAGTTCTTCCGTTTCTTCTTTGGTTGGTAAAAAGTCGCCATTTTTACTTTCTACAAAATTACATAAATATATTTATTTAATATTTTCTTTTTTCTTTTTCAAATATTTCACCTGTGAAAAGATCGTTAAACGCATCATCTGGAATTTTGTTTAAAACATCAGTGAAATCATGTTCTTCTAATAACCGACTCGCTTGATTAGCTAATTCAGCCGTATCTAACGGAAGTTCTAACGACTTTTCTATTGAACCTGAAAAATATTATTTTTCACAAATAAATTCACTAATTCCTTCAATTTCAATTCAATACCGGGCGACAAATGATCTTCTAAATCGTCATCTAAATTATCCTCTAATCCTTTGCTAATGTCTTCAGCATTCAGCTCGGTAGGACCAGGACTCGAATCCAAACCAAGAGATATTGTTGACGTAACGTCTATTTTCAATATTATTTTCATTAGTTAATTTAAAACAAAAAACAAAATTTCTTTCTTTTAACCTGTGGAAGCCGTGATACTATTCAAAACTGAAATGTGACTTGATTGTTTATTGGGACGGATTCCGTTCTGTCTCTTCTTTTTCTTGCCTCGTTTTGGCGGCCGCGTTAATGCCGACGGTTTCGTTTTCTTTCTAGGTTTTTTAGGTTTCGGTTCGGCTGACATTTTATTATAATTGTCCTGAAAATATATATTAGTATTAACAATTTCAGTTTATTCATTTATACAAACCCTTTTCCTAGCGTGTTCGGTACATAAAGGAAGTTCATGACATATATCAAATACTGGTATACAACACTGAGTGTTGTCTGCAAATTTTGCCGTACAATGTTCAAATAGCAATTGGTCAACATTATACATAATATCTAAAAAGAAATATATTAAAAAATAAAATCAAATAATTTTTTTTTTCATTTTACGTTTGGTGCAATGCCGTGTGTGTGGAAGTGCAACGCTATTACACGTCGTTTTCTCGTTCTTATAGCAACAATAACGTTTAACTATACCTACAAATTTTTTGCTATAATTAAAAAAATACAAATTCATTAAATTGTTTTAAATTAATTAAATCGTTAAAACCTTTTATTATTTATTTGATTAGATGATTTGCAATTTAAATTATAAACTAATTCAGCCGTTCTATTTGGAAACCGTCGTGTTGATCTGAGCAATGCATTCACATATTTTTCTTCAAATTTTCTTTGCGCCGCCATAGCATTCTGCGCGTTGCATATCTGATTGAGCTGACGCCTCATTTCGGCTCTTCTTACAGATAAACGTGCAGGACGCGAATTAGGAAGGAACTCCGAATTGACTCTATTAAAAATGAAAAAAAAAAAATTTCAATTTCATTTGAAAATGAAATAAAATAATAATAAAAAACAAACTGTAAAGTATCTCCTTTATCCCACGTATAAAACCAATGCCTTTGAATTGATTCCATTTCATTATCATCACTCTCACTATCAGATAATTCAAGTCCTACAGAACATGAAAAAAATTAATAAATAGAATTTTTTTTTCAATTTTTTTGTTTACCTAAAGGATGGAGATCAGCTCTAGCTAAATGTCTTTCTTGCCATTCATCTTGTACCCTCTGCAACGGTTGAGGAATTTTCTTATTACGTTCAACCCCCTCTAGTTTCAATTTCCACCACACTTTTTTCGTGGGAATATTAACAGTGTCTACATCAACATGTTTTGTATTATGATCGAAGCAAGAAATTTTCAAATCTTCCATTACACCGTTGGAATGTGGTGAATCATTTTTAATACCATCTTGATTCTTCTTCAATTTATCTAAGACTTTATTATGAGCAATTTTCGCTTGTAATCTGTTCATAGTCTTGGACGATTTTGTCCCATGTTGAGATTTATTTAATTTATGATGATTATTATTTTCAACTATCGCAATCGGTGAATTTCCATTTGAACAAGATTTTTCTGATGATTCGCAAATCGATTCAGAAAAAGTATAAGGATCATCCACCGATATTTGATCATCGCAGGGCAAAATTTCATTGCCTGTTTTGATTAAGGCTTTTAAACGATCAGCAAATTTGATTTTTCCATCGGGTGATGAGACTGGGCAAGATTCTTTCTCTTTCTTAGCCTTCCGCTCCTTTTTGGGAGCCATGCCAGCAACTTGCATGTGGCTATTACAGTACCTTCAATTCAAATAAAATTCATAAATTAATAAATTATTTTTTAAACAATATTTTCTTTTTACTCTCGATCTTCATTAGTTGGTATAGGATTAGTACATTTCTGATTGTTGTATTTGGCCACATGAGCACATTGCTTGAAAGGTGCTGACTTATCTTCCAAGATGTGTCGGATACAGAAGGCGTAGCCATTTAATCTTCGTTGCTTACACAATTTGGTGCTATACGAGCACAGAGGTTTATTATCCACCGGTGAGTAGTGGATGTGTTTACCTTCGTACATCATGTGTGCCAATTTATATTCAGTCCAGGCATTTCTTTTTAATATATCCTAGCAAATAAAACGAAATTTATTTTTAGGCCTATTTTGACATGTATTTCATTGCGCCTTCCACTTTTCCTTTCATTTTAGGGATATTAACAATTTGACAGAGCAAAACTTACCACTTTTCTTCTATCTCTCTTATGTACAAGTGATTTTAAAACGACAATAGATTCATTAGGCCTAAGAGACAAGTCAAAATCCTAGGCGAAATGCAGTTTGGTATCAAGCCAAAATGCTTCATCAAAATTACTTAGACCATCACAAATTGAGCTTGTGAGTGATTGTAAATATCCCGTGATTTGATTACGTTGTGTAAAAATGAGCGGAGCGCGGTTCAATCCTCTTTTCCAATACTAAATTTGATATAATTCCCAAGGAAAATTAAGTAAAATGGCTGACGCGCATTGATCGTCCAGTTATGGCTGAGTGATGCGGTCCTACCCTTTCACTGCGACACGCTTCTGAGAATTTCATTTATTTTCGTCTAAATAAAACTAGCTTTTTATTCAATTTCAATTCTTTATTGCTTATTGACCACTAACATATTGCTTTTACATATTTTTAACAATTTTTGCTACTTATTTCTTTCACTACAAACTTAAATTCCAAGTGGGAAAACGCGACACGTTCAACATGTTCTTCCACGGCGAGGGGCCTCGATTTATTCGATCGGTCGAGATCAATGAGTTCGTGTCGTCATTTTACAAACACAATTCCTAGACAAACGTAATACAAACTGACGACACATTCGCAAATTGTCAATAAAGAGATGGCAACTGTTTGTATTGCAGAATATAAACACCCGTTTGTTTTACGTTGTTATTAAATTGAAGTTTAATTTAAACACGACAACACTTAAATTTAAAATAGTATGAGTAAAAATACACATTTTCAAAAGTGCAATGTTAAGAAAAAGCGAGTGTTTATTTGTAGTCAAAGCATTTGATGCAAAGTGACGGAGAGTTTAATTGCAGCGACCGGTCAAATATATGTACTCGTTGACTGCGCATTTGGTAATGACGTAGTGATCGGTCTCTTTTTGTAACAAACACGACCGATCATTAGCGTTCAGCTGGGGAGATGCATAGCGTATAATATTTACTTGTACATCTGAAATATTTAATCGACTAACAGCGGATCAGTGGTAATAATTTTATGTTGATGTGGAGAAAATCGTGCACCAATTTCTTTTATAATTTATAAATATTAAATGTTGTTTACGTAGGTGTGTCATGTTTATTTTGCGATTTTTCTATTGAAACAAATTTTTTCAAATAGTTTGCAGGAAACATGCCACAAGATTCACCATTTATAAATAAACCAGTCAAAAGTAAACGAATTAGTATTCCTAGAGTGAGGAGCAGCACAGATTCCGATTTGCAACAACCTTTTCATTTCTTGAGAGATGTTGAATCTGATTCAGTTTTACCAGCAAGATTAAAGTATTTGATTATATATTTGAAATGTTTCGAGTTTTTCAATAAAAAATATTTTTCTAATTGCAGGAATAGATTATATGAATTATTTAACCAAATAGAAAAGGAATTTGAATCGTTATATTCGGAAAATATGAATTGTGCGAAAATGAATTGAAATATATAAAAGAATTTATAAATAAAAATTGTTTTTATTAGTGCACGAGAAGGTGGAAACGTTAAACGAAAGATTGGCTGAGAAAGAGATGTGCAGTTCAAGTAATTTGGATAATCGATCAACCGATTTGGATGTTGAGAGTGGCAAATCGATTAAAAAATGTTAGAAAATAAAGAAAAATATAATTAGACATGCAATTGGTTAAATTTTTCAATTTATTTAGCGAGTCAAACAACTCATTTAATCAAGACAACTCATAAATTGAAAGCTCAAACGAGTAAAATTGTGTCAAGTTTTAAAGCACCTACATTAGCGAGTAATTTAATTAAAGAATATACTGGTCATCGTGATGGTGTTTGGGAAGTTTCTGTTCCTAGAGCTGGACAAAATGTGATAGGAACAGCATCAGCTGGTGAAATAAAACTTTTTTTTTATTAATATATGAAATATATTTTTTAAAATTATTTAATATAGATAATACTGCACGTATTTGGTCAATCGAATCTGGCAAATGTTTATTAGAATACGTTGGACATCATGGATCGGTCAATTCAATTCGATTTCATCCAACTCAAGATCTCGTCATTACTGCATCAGGAGATCAATCTGCTCATATTTGGTGTTTCATTTCAGCGTTAGATACGGGGGTAAGGAGATGATATTTATTTATTTATCTATTATATACTTTTAAAATTTATAGAAAAGTCATTCCTCAGAAGATGAAATAGAAACATCAGAAAAAGAAGAAACTCACGATGGTATAATTGCGTGGAAATAAATGTTTTTATATTTCAATCAATTTTCTTTGTTAATTCAGAGGAAATTTTATCGTACGAAGTGTCAATTGGAGAACGAATTAAAATCCACTCACCTCTATACGAATTAATTGGTCACACGGGCGTAGTCATCGCTGCCGATTGGGTTTCTGGTGGTGATCACGTCATTACAGCATCGTGGGATCGATGCGCTACTTTATACGATGCAAGAACCGGTCAAGTTCTTCATTCTGTTGTCGGTAATAAAATTTAATAAGAATATATAAACAATTGAAATTTACTCTGAAAATTAATTCTATTATATATAGGTCATGAACAAGGTCTAACGAACGTAGTTGCTCATCCAACTCAACGATTGGTCGTAACTAGTTCAAAAGATTCGACTTTTCGCATTTGGGATTTAAGAGAATCATCCCAAGCTGCATTAGTTTGTCACGGACATGCAGAGTAAAAATGATAAATTCATTTCATAAAATGCAAAATATGTATTTGTAATATATTTTTTTTAAGTTCTGTCACAACTGCTACGTTTACATCAACTGAAAAAATTGTAAGTGGCAGCGACGATCGTTGCGTTAAAATTTGGGACATGAAAAACTTGAGGTCCCCACTTGCAACTATCCGGTCTGACGCTTCGGCGAATAGGTGTTAAACTAAGAAAATGAAAAAAAAAACATCATTACCAATTATTTCTTATTTTTCGCCAAAGGTTGTCTGTTTCTAATCAACAAGTTTTAGCTGTTCCGATGGATAATCGTCACGTGAGATTATACGATATGAATGGCAATCGATTGGCTCGTTTACCTAGAGGAAGTAGACAGGTATTTGATGAACTTATATTTTGTCAATTTTGTTTGCAACTCTTTCTTGTTTTTTAAGGGTCATCGACGAATGGTTTGTGCCGCTTCGTGGTTAGATGATGGTCCACCACCATACGTGAAAACAAATTTATTCACTTGTGGATTTGACCGTTTAGTATTAGGATGGCATATCCATCCTATTAATAAAGAAGGCAAAGAAAGTAAGGAATAGATGATAGAAGAAATGTTCAATTTTAAGCACTGTTAATCTAATATAATAATTGCACTTTTAAAATTTAATTGTCAAGGTATTTATTTAATATTAATATTTTTAATTTTATTATTTTATCTCTCTCTTCAAATTTTATACTTTATTTTTCTCTTCAGGTGTATCGCCAATGCAACAATGATATTCCAAATAGTTTTTCTTTTTTTTTCTTTCTTTCTTTTGTTCAAATGTAAAAAGTATTGTGATATGAATGAATTAAATATTGTCAATATTTTCCTCCCTCTTATTATTTACCCAGGACATTGAACTTCCTCGTGAATAAAAAAAAAAACTTGTCGTAACAAATTTCTATTAATGAATCGTTTTTGTTTATTCTCTACTTGATATCTGCATCAATATAATAACAAATTTTAATACAATTTTTTTTTAACTAGAAAATTTTCTCTAGAAAAGCACAATGATTTATTTTTGTTATAAACAAAAAAGTGACTAGTAGAAATTCGTTTTTGTTTAACATACGACCGAAATAGTAAAGAGACGAATAGGAATGTTAGCATAATTAAGAAAAAGAAAAAACAAATTTTTTTTTTGTTTCTTTTTGTTTTAAATTCCGAGTGCAATTTCAGGACCACTCTAGAATGCCACGTCAAAACGCAACTCCAAGAAAAAAAAATCAGACAAAAACTCTGGCAAGGTGAGGGGCATTACCATGAGTGTGAATGAAGCGAAAAAAGAAATTAATTTATTAATTAATTATTCTCTTGGTGATGCCTTTTACTCAAGCCAGGTTTGATTGGCAATTGAGAGCACTTTTCCAATATGGAATTGCAATTAGAAGCGACATTCTAACGTGATGCCAAAAGTGCAGTCAGTCAATCTAATTCTAAACAAAACTGATCCTGTTCAATCGGTTTTTTCATCCAATTGCCAAGTTCAGCTTTGCGAAATGCCTCGTACAATTGTCCTTTAGCCATTTGATAATCTGTCACTGCCGCTTTAGATAAATCATACTGCATAACTCTTTCTGATTCATTCAATTTAACAATCGATGGTAAACATTGCTTCAATTTTACAAATCGTACAAACAAAGACCATTTCGCTAAACGTGATGGTTCCCCCTGTTCATTTTTGCCAGACATCGCATTAATAATTTCACCCGCTGGACGACCAATGGTCCAATTGACGCTAAAATTTGGCGCTTTTCCTGGTTGACGAACTTCGGGACTACTCGTTAGACTCATTGATGGTGTATGTAAACGGTACGGTGGTGGTAAACCTTGTACGGTATTTGAAATACGACCGCAAACGGCTCGATACATATGACTCGGATGGTATAAACTGCCGAGGATGATGCTGTCCAAGTATATCGGTTCAACAAAATGGCTTAGCAGTGCTCCCTGAAGTCCTAACACGTTCCAACGACAAATTTTATCGGAACACGACATTGTGAGGAGTCGTTGCCCCTGCAAAACGCCGTCCCAGGTTTGGATACCGTCGCTGGACTTGACAGGAATTGTGCCTTCACCTGATTCGATCTTGGTTCGCAATTGTCCTCTCGCTCTCCTGTTTGGATGTTTATCAACTGCTTCAGCTGACATGTTTTCATGCGGTGAAAAAATTCGTGCGTCACCACACGGAGCTGTATTGATATATAAATGAAATTTGATGCATTCGCGTAATTTCATTCCAGTCATGTCTTCTTTTTTAATAAATATCGAGTCGTCAGCTTTGCCTTCAACGTGTAATTCCAATTGTGTGTATAAGAAATCAATGAGACATCGACGTGCGATAATTTCAGCGTGGCAATCATTTAAAGATCCACCTTTCACACTCATGTGTTCTCCATTTACACATTTTGTACCTATAAAAATTCAATTCCATTAATAATATTATTTAATTGAATATTTTTTCTTACCTGTAGCGACACAAATAACAGACGCATCTTCCGGTTGTGTACCAGTTGTCATTACAATGCCAGCCAGTACTTTACGTCTCATATGATTCATCTGAGCCTCCATTAAATTTGTGAATTTTGAAATAACTAATCTATAAATAGAATTGAAATATAATAAAATTACAAAATTTTTTTTGATATAAAATTTTATACCTTGCAACATGATCAGCTAAAACTTGTGGAACTCCAGAATTAGGTGCTTGTCCATTAAATGGTACAACAGAGGATGAATTAGCATTAGCAATAGGTAAATTATAAACAGTAACGAGAGCTAATTTAGCAGCAGCGGCTTTAGCTACTCGTTTACTTGGTCCAGTTCCTTCAAACGTTTGTCCTTCAATTGTAACTGACATAGTAAATCGTTTGATGTGTGCTTCACCCGTTTCACCAATCAAATTGTATATTAAACCAGGTTTTAATTCATTCAATAACATAACGGGATTTTTTTCACCTGGTTGACACGAAATTATTTTAGTTTTTTGTGGTTTATCAATCATTTGATGATTATTATTATTATTATTATTGTTGTTGTTGGTGTTGGTATTATTTCCGTTATTTTCATTTTTAATAATTTCTTCATCTTCTAATTCTTTTTTAATCGGTTCGAAATTATAATGCATCGTTTCGGGTTCTAAACTACTATCGCTAGTGAAATCCATGTCCATAATAACTCGTCCCATAGCTTGATGAGCTTCACACGCATTACGGAATTGTACAAATGATTTGAGAGCGCTTTCAGCAGCAGATTGTTTGGCTAATTTTTTCGAACGGCCGTAACCAAAATATTGTTGTCCGTTGACAGTAACAGAAACAGTGAAAACAGGTGCATGAACAGGGCCAGTTTGTGAGATTAAATTGTAAATTAAACCTGGTCGTAGTTCGTTTAATTGACAAACGGCATTTTTGGGTTGTGATGGACCCGGAATTTTACGTCTTTTTTTCGGTTTTTTCGAGATTTCATTCAAATCTATCGCTATACGTTTTTGTCCACGTGCGTCATCTGTATTTTCTTCCACATTTTCCGCTTCGTTTTTTTCTTCAATCATTTCTATTGAATCATCTATAAAAACAATTATTTATCAAAACATTTTCCTTTTTCCTTTTTCCAATTACATTTTTCTCTTTTTTAACGTTTGAAAAATTAAACGAAACGAAAACTTTCAATGGTTTTTATTGACAAATTTACCGTAAATATTTTGGCTTGTAGATCTAGTGATGAGGGCACTGGTCTTTTGGCGTGAAAAAAAATTTTCCTTACCCTTTGCCGTAACCAACGGAGTTTCAATCGACACCATTGTCCTTAAATAACGTATATGCTAACTTGTCTCGTTATGTGCCACTTGAAAATGTGAGAAACAACGTTGGGAAATGAGTGACTACAACGACAATACAATGGCCGACACATAAATTAAAAATAAAAATTTTTATGCGCTTGGGTTTCCCTCTGTTGGTTGATTCAGCTGTCTCAATTCTAGACGAAGACTTGTACTTTGGCGAAATACGGTAGCTCTATATCCACAAAAAAATTTAAAATCGTAAAAATTTTATATAAATGAGATTCATTTCCACAAAATAAAAGGACTTTTCTGCGAATGCCACATTTATATCTGTTTAAAGCGTATCTACATTTTACACGCATTACGTCACAAATTATAATTTTTCAGTACTACAAAATGCTACGTGTGTCGTAATCTATCGACATATGGTTTTTTTTTTCTAAATTAAATGTTAATTTTATCGCATGTTAGTGTTAAATACGTTCAAATTCCGCGTTAATTATACACAATTGATAATAAACCATTCATATAAAAAGGTAGTCGGCTTTTAACGAGTGACACTAGGCGGCACTTTTGAATAAAAATTATGAGACGCAAATTTGTTAAGAGTGTTCCGTTTTATTTTTACACATTTTTAATCTAAATATATATAAAAAAAACGACGTAAATCGGATTCAACATCATCTGGTCTGGTCTATCTCAACTAAATAACATTAGAAAAATAGGGAGAGATGAATAAAAAAACTTTGAATAAGGATGGACCCAAAGTTGAGCAACTTGTAAATAGCAATATTCCATTTGATAATATTGCATTGAAACTGGTTTACAAATATCATTTTTTTTTCAAATGTAACAATATCGAAATAGAACATTTAAAAAGACATTTAGTTCCTAATAAATTCTATTAAGTAAATGTATGCAATTTGAAATTTCAAACATACATAAAAAAAAGTATAAAATACAAAATTAAAATTAAGGCACAAAGATTGAACTATAAAAAATAAATCCAAAACCAATCTGTTAAAAACAAAACCCACTACCAATATCATAAAGTATATCCAACACAGCCATTAAGTAATTTTCCTGATTAATTTAAATAGAAAAAAGTAAAATCAACGAGAAAAGTGACATAAAAAGAGAAGCAAGTAACATGCAACTGCCATTTCCATTTAAGGATTCAGTTTTAGCTGTCGCCTCCTCTTGTGTAAATAACATTTTTTCCATTTTAGACCAAGTTCCGTTATTTGGCAGTGGTTCAATGCCGATCAGATGAGTAAGTAAATTGTAAGGATCAGTGATGTGAATGGGTGGAGATTTGTAACCAGATTTCAAACCTAGAAAAAATTCATCAAATTATCATCATCAAATTGAAAAATTAATTCTTTTATACTTTTTCCCCAGGCGAGAAAAATTGCTCTCATATCAGGTTCAATGGGATCGTAACCATGAAATCCACCCCAAAGTTTTTTTGCATCTTCGTATGGATGTTGAACAGAACCAGGAAGCTGTAAAAAAAGAAAGAAAAACAAATATTTTCTTTGATATCTTTTAATCAATTTTATATTACCCCTTGAAGAAAATAACCATGATGTACTACAACATAAATAGGAGGTACACGTCGATGATTTTTAAAATGATATCGTTCAGGAATTTCTTCTTTTCGGTAAACATCTAATCCAGCTTCTCCTTTTAAACTATTAATTATCTAAAAAAAAAAAAAAATTTAACTATCAAAACTTGTACTAATTATTTATTACATTATTTTTATTTCACTTGATCAACATCAGCGCCTTCTTTTGGGTAAATTCCCATATGTGAACCTCTATCTACTACTCTTTCAATACTGTCAATTGGTATTACGTCATCGATTATAATTCTTGTCACCGATTGATCATCAGCAGCTGCCATTCCATGATCGGAAACGATAACAAAATGAATCTAAAATTGATAAAATATAAAATTTGACAATAAATTCTTATTTTAAAATTGAAATAATTTTCTTCTTACTGATTCATTCATCCCTCTCATTGTAATATTATCTAAAAATTGATTAATAACTTGATCCAATTCGTGAATAGCCGTTTTTATTTCAAAAGAATTTGGTCCTTTGGCATGTCCGACCATATCAGTATACTCACAATAAACCTAAAAAAACAGAATTTTACTTATTTGATGTCAAATGACAAATTTTCTTTTTCTTTTACCTGAGCATATTCAATTTGATTTTGTTGGAATTGATCCAATACCCTGTTTAAATTGTATCTAAAATGTTCAACTCCATTTTGTGAAGAATGAGGTTCCGTATATTTAGCTGTAATCCCTTGAATTAAAGTGGAAGAGCCAGGCCATAAATACATGGCTGTATCAATATTTTTTTTAGTTGTTGTAATCCAAATTGGTTCTGCATCTTCCCACCAGAAGGGCTCATTAACAATTCCATTAGGTGTCATTTGTGAGAATGCATTTCGCTCTTTGTCATACATATGATTGAGCACCATTCCATGATTTTCGGCGTATAAACCTACACAAATTTAAATAGAAATCAAATCACATTTTTATTTCAGATTTTTATTTTTTGACTCACCCGTAGCTACAGAATAATATCCGGGAAAAGATTCGGACGGATAAAGTGCTTCCATGTACTCCGCTTGAATTCCTTCATGCGCAATTCGGGGAAAACCGATTAAACCAGTTTGATTTAAATAATCCCAGCGAAATCCATCAATGAGGATGAGTAATACCTTCCTGGAGTTTGATTTGTCATTTGTAGGAAGACTCGAAATGCAAGTCAACAAGGCCAAACAGAGAAACATGTACATATTTCTATCCATTTTCGATCTGAAATGTTTAATGAGATTTTCTTTTTAATAATACTTTTTATTTTTATGATCCCTAGCTTCAATATGCAATTTACGATTTTTTTTATGGTTCTAATTAAGATTATAGACAAATTGAATTGCAACGTTGTCAAGAATTAAGTTCTTTAATCGTATCGTATAATTTTATAGTTTTTTAATCTCTCAGTAAAACAAAAATTTTTCTTTTCTTTACCAAGCGGCAACTTGGTCTCAAGATGAAATGTCAATTCGATTTAATAAATATTTACAAGGAAAATTATTGCTCTTGTTCTACACCTGTAGAAAGTAAACATTAATATCAATATGATAAGCAATTTGATAAGTTTGTGATTGACTAACCTTATCGCTGATAACTTCTTTCAGAGGTGGTCGAAACGTGATTTTACCTATCGGCGGCCGAATGCACATGACACGCCCTCTATACTGCGCATGCGTCATTACTATTTTTAAATTTTTATTTAAAACAGTTAACATTTTTAGATTCATTTAGGACTTGTTGAAAATAAAAAATATTATTTTTAAATGCGTCAAAAATAAATGGCGCGAAATTTGAAATTACATATATTTAATTGTGCGATCGATTACATGATTTGAATATCAATAAACGTGATTTTCGTTACGATTAATTTGAGCCCAAGCTTCTTTACTGCGTATTTCGGTTGAAAACACTGGTTTCTTCGTTTTTGAAAATACCGCATCGAAGATTTCCAAAATTGTTAAAAGGCAAAAGCCTAAAAATAAAGCCAAAGTTCCCCCAAAGTCGCAAATTAATGAAACTAATGTATAAGCTACGTATTCTCGAATTGTTTCTAACTGTGAATCTTTAAAATTAACATTTACATAAAATTCTCCCTTTTTACCAAGCAAAAGAGAATGAAAATTTGATTCGAACATTGTCGATGTGCAGGGTCTAATACATTGACAAAACGACCAATTAAATGATTGAAATACTGTTTGACCGTTTAATAGTTCCTCGTAAATATCATTGGGGTTTTGACATCTGTCAATGTGGGTGGCGCCATCTATGAACGGCAATCTAAAACAATAAATCTATTATAACCAAATTCAATTACTTTTATAAATGAAATACCTGCATTTGATATTACGTGCTAAAAATATTTTTACACAATTTCTTCTACAGGTATAGAAATCGTGAGAAGATCCGCACATATTTTCCGTTGTATTTAAAGCAAAATACTACAATCAAATTGTATTTATAAGTACAAAAAGCTTCCGTAACTATACCTTTTTAACAGCAACGCTGAACTGACTGTAGTAACCATCTTTAATTTTGGTGCCCTCCAATAAATCGTAATCGTTAATAATTACGTTTTCATGCAAAGTTACCTTATAAAAAAAATACCATTACATAATCTCACTCTACATTTTTTAGCATGAATTACTTATACAGAATAGAGTGGCTCAATCATCGAAGTGAACTTAGAGAAAACATGAATTTCGCTCAAAACTCCAGATGTAGTCATCAGACTTTGATCTGAAATTGAAATTCATAAAATAAAAGTTTGAAAAAAATATATATATTTTACCGTATTGAAATAAAGTGCAAGTTCCAAGCACAGATTCAAAATAAGTTATTTGATAAATATTTGGCGTAGTATGAAAAGCATCTTTCAATTGAGATAGAAATTGATCCGTTTCAATTTTCGCCATTTGCCAAATATTTTCATTACAAATAGAAAGATTGATAGTTTTATGAATGAAACATTGTTTGAAGAAATGTTCGAGCGCAGTTGGACAAACGACTACATGAGGTAAAGGTAATTGAGAATGAATTTGAACGTTGAGTGCAATTGATGTTTTACGAGTTTGAAAATGTTCAACTCTTTCGCCAATTTGTAAGATACAAGCGCCAATTGCGACAATTACAGTTACTATCCATACAAATCTTAAGCAAAACGGTTGTTTCTTATTGCTAATATTTTTCCATCCAGGTAAATTCAACTGAGCCATCATATTTACTCGAATAAAATCAGTTTTCTTGATCCTTCCTCATTTTATATATGTTGAGTGTTGCTATGGGCAACGGATGTTTACAAATGGCAAACTCGGACGGACAAATACCGAATCAATCCATTTACAGGAATTTTCAGGTATATACAATCTTTATTTATTTTAGATGAAAAGAGTTTATAAAGTTTACTTTGTAAGGCTTCGATTTTAAATCCTTTGCCGCCCAGTTTTAATCGCCAATCAAATACAAAATGGAAAGATTATTTGACAACTACGAATGAAGCTGCACAAAATTACACTCAAAATTTATCGCGGGTTAAAAATGAAACTCGATTTGCAAGATCCAAATTAATCAATGAAGTGACTTATCTAAAAGAATTCTGCGAAAAAGTTGTTGTTAGTTTTATTTTAATAATAAAATTGATTTTAAAATGATTTGTTTGATAGTTGAAAAAAGAGCCGTATACAGCTTATGGTAAAACGGATGTCAAAATGCCGAAAATGTCAGAAATGAGAGAAACATTTGTAGACGAGAAATTAGAAGAATCAAATATGATAAGAAAATTAAGTGAAAGAAATTGGAAAGTAGAAGAGGCCACGTTTAATTCACCCGTAATTATAAAAGATGTGACTTAAAACAAATATTAACAACTAATTTTGTTTTTCTTTTTAGCACTTGGTGAATTTTAAAAATGATATGAAAGCTTATTCCGATGCCGATCAAATTGAATCGATTGATTATCATTCGCTTCCTTATTTAACTACATCAGAACGAATACACCGAAAGTTTAATCTTGATTCGGAAGGATTGAGTGAAGCAGTTACATTTTACACACAAATACCTAAAGAAAGAAGATTTTTAGCACGACAAAATCCATGTCAGGTTGATAGTCAACGGAGAAGAGCAACAGCACCGTGGCCAAATTACACAACTTCTTATAACCGCATAATGTGAATTAATCATTTTTAGTTTTCAATTTCATTTCCTTTTTCTTTCTTTTCTAGTCGGAAACAACCATTGAAATCTGAAATGCAATCTGCTTTTACTAGAGAATCGTTGAATAATTTAGACATTATGAGAGATTTTAATCAAAGTATTCACCAAATTGCAGGTTTTTATTTTTATTTTTATTTCAATTCGTTTGTATAAAACGATTTTTTTTTCTTTGTAGATTTAAATCAAGTTGAGAAAAGTATACTACCAAAGTACCCAAATATGTATAAAAGTCAAAGTTATTATATTGGAAGAGAAAATCCTGTCGTAATCATTCGTTGAAATTGAAGTCAAAATTTGAATAAAATTTCAAGTTATAAATTTATTTATTTTAATAATCACATCAAATAGGTGAATCGGAAAGTGATAAGTTGTGAAATTTTTTTTTTAGTTTGTTGCATTGATGATTGAGAAAACGATGCAGGTAATTTTTTACCTCATTACCAAAACGTATTTACCTCAAAATGTTGTCGTTTTTTCAGCTTCTTCTAGTGTTCGTTCATTTCTTTTGCATTTTGGTCAATGCAATTTACTGTCCCAACAGGCGTTGTCAAGGTTTCACTTGTAATGAACTCGTCAATTGTACAAATGGTTACGTTCGTTTTCCCGATGATGATTGCGGTGTTTGTTGTCAAACTTGTGCACCATATCTAGGTAAAATAAAAAAAAAACAATCATGAAAATTGAATTTACTTAATATTCAAATATTTATTCAGAACCCGATGAAATTTGCTTAAAAATTCAATACGTATCGACAGGAAGATGTAAACCGGGATTAAACTGTAACGTTTATTCAAAAACATGTCAATAAAGAAAACGTATTATTATTCAAACATCAATTATTTCAATGAAGGACCAGTGGAGAACTGCACTGCAATGCACGAACAATCTCCATGAATACGCATGCGCGCACGCATTTCAATATCGATCTTGATGAATTCAAATCTTCACTAAAAAGTGATCATAAATTATCTCAAACATGTGCCGATGAAAAAGGGTCGATCGCCAACTCATTTTCTATCTAACATTGTGCATCTATCTGGTTTTAGACATCTCTTTTCGCATTATTGCTAAGCAACCAGACGTGTTTTGTAAACAAACATGGCTGAAGGTGGATTTGATAATCCATTGGATCAAATGTTACATCATTTGAAACACAGACGACTTAGAAATCAGCAAAAATTGAACTTGATAGCCCAAACACCCACAAGTTAATTAAAAATTTTCTACTGGAAATGTTTTTTATGAAAACGTTTTGTTTGTATGTATAGGTGAGTGGAAATTTTTTACTGGAAAAGTACAGGAAAATGCTGCTATTAAAATTCAAGCAGTTTGTCGAGGATTTTTGGCGAGAAAAAAATTTCAACGGGACAAAGAAACTATGCAGAAAGTAAAAGCGGCAACTCATATTCAAAGATGGGTAAGTTTCAATGAAATTGTACAAATAAATGAGAAATAGTTTTGAAATTTGATAGGTGAGGAAACATTTGCGCCTGAGCAAAGAAAGGAAATTGATATTATCACAACTAATTCGAGTCGATTTGGATAAGAAACGTGTAGAGGAAATTGAAAAAGAAATTGACAAATGGCAGACGTCAAATTCAGTAAATAAATAAAAAGGTTTGACAAATATTTTTCATGATAATAATTGTTTGTTGTAGGTGTATGTAGATTTGGACGAACAAAAACAACTTCATTATAAAGTACAAGAGCGTCTGAAGGAATATCATTTGATAAGACCCAAATTATTATATAGACAGAAAAAACAAGAATTGCAATTGGCTCAAGTGCAATCAAATATTGAACGATTGACAGAAATTTTGGGCGGTATGTTCCCTTCTAATTATACCTATTATTATTTATGGAATTTACAATTTTTATTAGATAATCCAATACTAAGTGATTTAAGTAGAATCGACTTGAAGCGAAATGACTCTCTCCTAGTGCGAATGAAAGCAAAGGAAATGCATGAAACAGCTTTAGAAAATGCAAGAAAACCTTGGAGACAAAATCTAATGAAAATCTGTGATGAATTTATCTTTGAATAAATTTATTTTAAAAAAGTTGATATGTACACAAAATAAAAAAACCACAATGAATGAGGGAAAAATTAAGTACAAAAAAAAAAAAAATTTATAGGCACGTGTATCAAAACTAAAATGTTTAAGTACAAAATTAAAAATCGAAACTGCCAAATGAAAATGTCATAAAAATTTGTTTGTATTTACAGTTAATCAATACTAATTGAACAGGCACAACCACATGGTATCGAGATTTCCCTCCATCATCTAATGTACATGTATTATATCTTATATAAACCATTCTTTCTTCTTGCTAACATCATGACCCGTTTGCCCTTGTACAATGGCAGTGTCTGCATCTGGAGCATCCTGAGCACCAACATCTTCGTGAGTGCGATATTCGCCTTTATGTCGAGCTGCATAACGTCCAATCAAAATAGCCATTATAACCAATGCGATAAAAATCAAGGCCAATACTCCTACAACAAAATTAAATTATTAAAATTACGAAAATTATTATTTGTTTGAAATATTTTTACCCCCCAGTACAGCTGTATCTGTTTGTTGAGGTTGGTCAGCACCTAACCACGAATGATCAATGTCTACATAAGGGGGCGCTCGAGTCGGTTTAATTTCAGGTGGGTAAGTAACGGGTTCAATGCCACAATAATCTTCACGGATATCGGATGGTTCAGCTATGATATTAACTGGTTTTTCTTCTTGGAATAATAATTTAAGTGGGTAAACGTCGTCAAATTCTATTCTCGAGATACAACCGTAGAATCCATCGCCTTTACTCATTGTACCTAATACAAACTCGTTAATATATTTAAAATAAATTGTGTTTCAAATGAGTCTTACGATTTCTTCCTATGTACATATATTTCAGATTATTAAACTGCACATCCTGACTGTTCTCGTTCTTGTACGTCCATGATTTCACTTGATAATTATCAACCTAAATTTAATCAATCAATCAATTTTTATAATTTTATATTATTATAATTATAATTTCACTTTTATGTTCAACTGAAGTCCATTATTTGATCTCCAAATCCTCACATCATGGCTCTGTCCATCAGCTAAACTTTTGTCGGAATAAATCATTTCTTGTCTCTCAAAACCAAAGTCGAACACCATTTTCATTTCACCTGCGATCAAATAACGTATCAAGTTATTATACATCAACATTATAAAATAAACATTGAAATACCACTCGTAGACATCATCAAATTGAAATATTCTCCCGTGTAACCAAATAGTCCCAACAACATTCCCCTATGTTCCGTAGTTGTAAACCCAATGCGAATTTTCTCAGCGATCGTCGATTTGTACGTTCCCTCAAATGTGTATTCGATCATATTGTCCGTGCGCATGAACACACCGATTTCTAAAACAAATTAATATTCAATTAATAATGTTCAATTATCAAATTGAACCAAATTTACCATCTGCACAAATAGGTCCTTTAAAAGCAGTGTAACGACAATCACAAAAATATTTGTTATATTCTTCCCAGCAGGTGCCGTTATTAAGACACGGATTACTGGCACATTTGCCCACACATCCCCTCAACAAACCGTAAGGTTCTTTCATAGCGTATGTCTGTAACGGTATGGGTCGACCATTCAACATAAACGAGCGCATACACCCGACAAATCCCTGTCGGTAATCGACTGTAGCACCTTTCAAATAAAACAAAATTATTACTTTATATAATAGATTGAAATCGTAATGAAATTGTACCAATCACTAAATTCGACGTTAAATGAATAGCGCGAATTGGGCCGAGTGGTTCAGGCGCAACTCGTTCGTGCGAACCATCAACTAAAATTCGCGCTTCTTTACGATTTCTTTCAATGAGAACCGAATGCCATCTATCGTCACTAATTAAACTGGCAGTTGTGACAGTTACACTCGGAATACTGTTTCCAGCGTAGTAAGAAAATTGAATTGTGTTGCCAGTGATAATAGAAACTTTGATGTAATCAGTTGGTCCCTGAGCGTGAATTAAAACGGCATCTTTCACCGTCGTTTTGAATTGAAAATAAATGTCGGCCGAGTGACCCCAATCAAAAGGCGGCAACTGCACGACGGCGTCTTTTATAGTGAATGTTATAACATCTTCAAATAAACCTAAAAACAACAAAAATTAATCAAAATTATTATTTTTTTATATAATTTCGACAATTTCTTTACTGTCTCCTTCGCAAATTAATTTGCCCAAAGTATATTTCGCTTGTTTTTCATCCATCGGAGTGCCCGTATCACCAATTCGTAATTGTCTAACGGGTAAATATTCTTTCTGTTCGATTAACCCTTCGTCACGTTCCCATCTGTCACTGGGTGTATCGCAATTACACCAACGAAGTGGATCGCGGCATTGTCCATACAACCCGCATTGACATTTGTGCGAACCTGGCAACGACCCGCCCCAATAATCCATCGGTTGATTAGTACGCGAAACCCACCAGGAAAATGGTTGAAATGGCGCATTATCGGGAACTTGAAAAGAAAAAAAAAATTCATTCTAATCTTTAATATTTCATTTAAAATCATTACCGGGTGTATTGAGAAGTCGAGTTCGATAACATTCGAACGAAAGATGTTGGCGACAAGAAATTGATCTGTTAACTAATTCAATGATTTGTGGTCTATCAGCATTGTAAGTGAT
The DNA here is from genome assembly GCA_034686365.1 of Pachymerium ferrugineum. Lineage (NCBI taxonomy): Eukaryota > Metazoa > Arthropoda > Chilopoda > Geophilomorpha > Geophilidae > Pachymerium > Pachymerium ferrugineum. The sequence continues at coordinate 11,952 of JAQGAS010000650.1, read as the reverse complement.
GTCTTGCACAAAGCTGCCTGGTTTGTCAAATCCATTAACTAAAGTGGTTCGCTCATTTTTATGACCAAGATGAGTCAATGCCAAATCACTAGTTCCTAAAAGAAAATCTTTTTAGTCCGACTCAAATTGAAATTCATTTCAAATAAAACGAAATAAAAGCCCTCAGATCTCATAATCGTGTTCATAGGGGCCACCGTTCCAACATAACGAACAGCCGAAAGGGGGACGAAAAAACAAGAACAGCAGCAGAATGAAAAATCAATACGAAGATACGAGAGATGACTATAATAAACGACGAACGAAGAAAAAAGGAGAGAAAAAACGTGAACTGGGGGGGAACCCGGCTGATCGAAATGAGGAACACTCCCTCATAATAACGCGTCTTTTATCATCATTGGGCTTTAATAAAATAAAAAGTTAAAAAAAAAAAAAAAATGGTCAAACCCGAAAAACCACCAGGAAATTCACAAGTGACAGGGAAAGGTGGTAAATCTCCACTGCCATCTACGTCTATTTTGATGTGAACTTCTTTGCTTAGAACATCTCTTTGACGATACGCTTCACATGACAACGGATACAAAGCTATTTAATACAGAATAATTAGTTGGACAAAAAAATCATTTTTGTTTCTTTTACAAGTGTGACAAACTGCTCCTCCATAACCAGTGTTGTTGCAATTGCAAGTGAAAGTTACCCAGGTTTGTTGACACGTTCCATCGTGCTCACATGGATTTGGATTGCATCTACAAGATTAAAAATTTCATAAATTGAACCAAATCTAATAGTTGTAGTCGTTACTTGTCTATCATTTGACACGAATCAAAAACGACGTCGCCTTCGCTGCTTCTTGCAACGTTTGATGGATTAATTCGGTTGCTGTCAACGCTAATGTAGCGCATACAACCAACGAATCCACGAAGATCAGAAACGCCACCTATTCAATTCTCAATTGATTCAAAAGACACAAAATATTTTTTTTGTTTAAATCTTATTACCAGCAATGAGGTATTGTGGGCCAGTTTTAAAACTGTACTTCTTCTTAGTCAGTGTTGGCTGCTCGTCTATATTTACTTCTGCAAAATTTTGTGCGAGTATGAGCATCACTCGGTGCCATTTGCCATCGTTTAATATTTCTACATTCAAGAATTTTTTAATATTTCATTTCTAATTGTAAAATTTTGGTTTTTTTACCGTATCGTTCTATTCGCAATTTAGTACCGCCATCGCCTTGTATCGTCACTTGAAGACGCCGATCTATTAGCAACATCTGAAATGAAATTAATTGAAATTAAGTGGAATAAATCTTTTTTAAAAAAAAAATTACTTCGACATTTCCTTGAAGGAATTTATGAAACACTAACAACCCATCAGCGTCAAAAGTTCGGAACTCGATGCTTATATTCATATTTCCAACTCCTTCGTATCCTCTCAGTTTTAAATGTGACGACTGCGTTTTGAACGTGACTGGCGTCACTTGTTCTTGCTATTTAAAAAAATCATTTATAATAATTTTTGTTTCAAAAATATTTCAACTTACAATGCACGTATAAATAACACCAAATCTCCAATAATCATTGGTATTTGCTTTCATTTCAGCAATAATATTAGAATGATTGACAAATAAATTCTCGATACAACCGGTAAAATTTTCAGTCACAACCAAACCTTCTTGATAGAAATCTCGAACGCCCCCAATGTACATCTACAACAAATTCTCATTAATTTCAAATTTTCCCATTAGTTTCACCAATTTTACTTCGCGGTTTAAATCGAGCTGCATAAAATCGCCACGAACTTGACGTTTTACGATGACGCGATCAACTGTAAAGATGATATCTCGTCGATTTCGAGCTATCACTACATCGTGCCATAAATTATCATCGAGTAAACTTCCGACTGAAACACTCGTCATTAACTTTGCACCTAAAATTGGTTTTTTTATAATTAGAAAATTCCATTTTTCTTAATTTTAATATTTTATACCTAAATCAATATTAAGCAGCAACTGATTCTCAACTAACTGCAATGCAAATAAATCTCCTTGAGTTCCTCGACTGTACAACAAAATCCCATTGGCTTTATTCGTTTTAAACCGTAAACGAAAATAATCTCGATTTGACATTATCACATTAGAACTTAAATCTTTTATAATAAAACTCATCCCATCAAAACTAATTGTTTCAGCACCTACAAGAAAAACAAAATCAATTAAATACTTTTTATTTTGTTTTTTTAAAATTCAAACTTACTATAATCACAACCATAAAGCTCAGCTCTCATCGAGATTCTATCGTGCCATCTTGTCGGATTAATCCTTACCCATTGGGCAATAATTGGAGTTTCAAAATAATTTTTCTGCACATGATCACCGTCCACATTTCCACGAAACAACTAGAAAAAATAAAATGTATTAAAAAAATCAATTAAATAATTAATAGATTCGACATGCAAAAGAAAAAAAATGATTAGAAAAACATGCAATCATCAAAAATGTGTTTGGGTCCAAAATTGGGAGTCCTTTCATTCACTGTTAAATAAAGCTTTCAAAGCGTGCAGTTAAAACAATAAGAGCCAACTTCATTTTTCTCCGTCCTAAAGATACCATGCGAAAGAAAAAAATAAAATAAAAAGCCATTTCATTTTTCAGCCTGGAAATATTATTTTGTGTGCATTAAATAAAACGACACAAAAATGAAGATTGCTCCAACCTCGGCCACTCCTTGTGGTGACGCGTACGTTTGAAAAATGTCGCCATTATCGCTATATTGAACTAAAAATTCCCTAACATATTGACCAGTGTTAGATTGACCTTTAATAGCTATTGATGTAATTTTGTAACGTTTTTTAAAACTTATATCTAAATATTGATAATAATTGCTTCGTCCTGCCGTCCATGCAGTTCCACCTAGAAATAATACAAAAAAAATAGAATTTTCATTTCGAAAGTTTTTGCCCTAGGAAAATTCATTTTTTCAATCTATTAATAATTTTTCAACCATCGGAGATTAATTTTTATATTTAAATTTACCTTAACGTTTCCTTCTGTGTCCTTATACTCTGAAAAATCGAGTCCGTTATTTCCAAATTCAATGCGATATTCTTGGACAAATTCGGAATGGAATGGGCGTCCTTGGGTTGCTATCGCACTTATATTTTTCTTTTCTCCCAAATCAATTATTAAATATTGGCCAAAATCTGAGTTTCCTGCTGTCCATGCTACCTGACCTGAAAGATCAGGGCCAAATGATAAATGATCAAAGCAAGCAACCCAAAGGAAGAGAAAAGAGCACAGAAAGAGACGAAATAATCCTTCACCCAGTTTATTTTTACATTTTTCTAGGAATAGAAATTCGGAGGAGTTCACTTACTGTCTAATCGTGCTTTGTCTGGTCCACGGCTCACGGAAGCGCTCGATGTTGCTTTTAAAATTGCATCGCCTAAGAGCGGGTACTCGCAGTAATCTGTCAAAAATTATTTTTATACGAAATTAATTATTTACAGTCTCGTTTAATGTTCCTCCTTTGAATCTACATCATCGACCACACCTGTTTTTCAGCCATTTTGGGATTGGCTAGCCGCTCTTCTCGTCACGTTATCGTTTATTTCATTAATTATTTTGATAAAAAAAATGTTTACCTGTTTTAGCTTTATCAATGGTGATAACTACGCAAACAACAAAGGCAATCCAAGACATATTTTAGCTTTTATCACCGCATCGAGAGAGTTATTGTAGACCTGCCCTTCTCATCCGTTGGTGATGCCGTCAAATTCTGAGTCATCGAGCACCTGTGCCGACATCTATTGTCGGTTTCCTGCAATCAAATTACAGAAATTTATTTTTAAATGTTTTTATAACTCACTTAATGTTTTCATACATGTTGCAGATGTTTGGAGTTTTATCTTAACTTTCTTGTACTTTGGTTGGTAATATGAACTAGAATAAATTGATAAGATTACTAACAGCACGAATTATTATATTACCATTCTCATATTTAATTACAAGTGATAAACTCCTCCCTATATTGCATGATACCTGCTTGTCAATTTTGATAATTAGTTACATTTTCGAAATTCTTTTTATTTACTGAGCTTACTATTCTGCCGCGTGCCAAATCGAATGACTGATCGATGCTCCCATCTGGCGGTGGTTTCTGCGTATATAATAATGATTTTTTTTAATGCTTGAAAACTGATATTATCCAATATACAATAATTGAATCTAATTTAATGTGATAAAATAAAACAAGTAAAACAAACAATTTTATATTTAAATACAGTTAATGACAGCACAATGCTTTTATGTTAAAGGCGTGTACCGATCGGGATCTAGCACTTGTTACGTAATCAGCATGGCAGACGATATCGTAAACATTGTGCAAATAACGCTTTAAATTATGTACTAATTCCTTTAGAGATAGTTAAAAGGATGGCTGACAACGATATCAAAGAGTATAAACCAACCGAAGTTTGTCGAAGGCTGAACCCGAGTGAGAAAATTAGAAAAGTACGTGTGTTCATTATTTACAGTACTGTAAAATTTTCTTATCATGTTAACAGATTCAACATTCCCATTAATCGTATTAAATCAACCGTTGGACCATTATATAAACGATCCGCTCATTTTGGATTTATGGAAAGGAGGTTTAAATCAAATATTTTTTATAATAAAATAAAATTTAATACTATTATAACAGCTTGTTATAAACTGCTTTGTGATGGAGGAGCCAACCAATTTTATAATTATTTAATTAAAATGAAATTAAATGCCGAAGATTTTCTACCCGATGTAGTCACTGGTGATTTCGATTCAATCACTCCAGAAAATATGGAATTTTTGAAGAAAAAGGTGAAATCACATATTATATATTGCGAAATATATATCTGACACTTTTTTAATCCTTTAGTGTAATGTAGTTCATACACCTGATCAAGATTTCACAGATTTTAATAAAGCTTTGATTTTACTCTTGGATGAAATGGAAAAAAGGCAGATCAAAGTAAATACAATAAGAGGAAAGAAAATTTTAATTTTTTTTTTAAACTTGATTTTTTTCTATTTTTGTTTGTAGCCAGATTTTATAGTTGCAATAGTAAACACGGCTGGTCGATTTGATCATATAATGGGCAACATACAGACACTGTTTGATGCAAAAACTAGAACAGACATTCCAATTTATCTTTTAACTGATAAAAGTCTTATTTGGCTTTTAGATAAGGTCAATTATTCTTTTGTCAATTATTTTTTATTTAACTTTTAACTTTTTAATAAACAGGGTAAACATCGAATAATTGTAGACGAAGAATTAATGCGATTAAGTTGCGGTTTAATTCCAATTGGAGAACCGTGTCAACACGTGACTACCACAGGATTAAAATGGGATCTCAGTAAAGAAAAGAAAATTTCAAATCAAATCAAATCAATCAAAGTGTTAATTGAAAACTTTTTATTCCAGACGACAGTTTATTACATTTTGGTGGTTTGATTAGCACCTCAAACACGTATACGCACAACGTAGTGACTGTTGATACGGACAAACCGCTCGTTTGGACCATGGAAATACACGCTGGTTGTTGATCATTTTTTTTCTTTTTTTTTGTTGTTGTATATAATCATGAAAAGCAAAAATTGGGTAAAATGATTTAGTTTTCAAGAGGAGTTTCTTCTCTTTTCTTTTGCTTGGCTGAAAGTGCGGCCACTTCTCCCGGCCGGAAAACAGTACTGAAACGATGAAAAATACTCATCTTCTTTTGTGCAACTCTATCTCTAACAACAGCTTCAACATTTGGCAATTCGTCATCTACTTCTGCTTGAAGTTGAGCTATTGCCGCATTGGTTTTAGGGTCGAGCATTTTCCCTTTCTCTTTTTGCCATTGCAAGTAAAGAATTTTATTTAAAATGTCCCTCGGACCCCAACTGCGATGTGGCATAAAAGCGTTTTTCACTTTTTTGTCCTAAAAAAAAAAAAAAATTCGAAATTATTTGTTTTGTTTCGATTTAGTTGAATTGATACCTCAATTCTTTTATATTTACACATTTGGTAAAAAAGAACCAAAGGAATTGGAATTAAACAAGAAATTTCAATGAACCAACCAAAAACACAAAAATTATTCACAGTTTCTTTATAATTATCACAAACTGTTGATCGAAATAAAGCCAAAGTGAAAAGAATCTGAATTGAAAAGAAAATGAAACAAAAATTTGAAATTACAAATGAATGAAATGTGTTACTATTAAAAAGACAGGAACACATGCGAGCCAAGTAGTTTTCCAAAATAAATTTACTCGATGCGTTGTCATAAATGCCACATCCAAAACAAATTTACGATAACCGTAAACAACCATCACAGCTAATAGTTCACTCAAACCAATTGTATAGAGAATGATATCAGCTGAAAACAAATTCAAAAATTCCACTACACAAAATCCACCCTTAAAATAGAAATATTATTATTATTATCATTAATAATTCTAATATTATTTTCAATACTTTGGTAGTGCATGGAACACTAAGCAAAAATAAGAGAATACACACTAAGCAACGCACTTTTCCTTTATGGTTTTTTAAAATGGCAATTTCTTCATAAGCGACAGTAATAATAAGTTCTACCATTGCTGCCTATTACAAAATAATAATATTTTAATTGAGATTTCTAAATTTTGATTAGATTTTTTTTTCTTACTTGCGAATCAATTCCAACATTATAAATCATAGCGAAATAAAGAACACTCCAAAGCTGAGGTATACGCATTGTGGCAATTGCTTGTGGCATCACTTTAAATATTAAATCAGCTCCTACATACAAAATGAACTAAAATTATTATATTTGACATCATATTTTTAATCTAACCTGGTTTTGTTACAGATTTAACGTCAACTTTTAAACTTTTAGCTAAATATCCTAGAACTGAGAAAACTGTAATTGATGAACATAAACTTCCAAATAAATCCAAAAGCACTATCAAAATTGCAATTCTAAAAATGATAAAAAGAAAAACTTAATTGATCGATCGATTGATTGATTAATTTCAATTTAACTTTTCAACTGGGTAATTAAAATCATTATAAGAACTATAAAGAATTAAACAGCCATAAGAAACTCCAGTGGAATAAAATGCTTGAATAGCTGCATGATGCCAAACCTAAAATAATAAATAATTTTATCAATCAATAATAAACAAAAAACTTGAATAAATATATACCGAAGGGTCCATAACTTTAGACCAATCAGGAATAAAAAGTTGATTAAGTCCATCAATTGCTCCATCCAATGAGAGAGAATAACATAAAAGAATTAACATGACCAATAAAGGGAATGTTGCAGTGAAGTAAACCAACTTGAAATGAACAAAACAAATTTCTTTTACATCATCATCATATATACTTTATAAAATACTTTTCCAGACGATTTAATCCCACGAAATAAAAACATATATTGAATCAACCAACTGAGCAATAAAAGTCCAAACAAATCCCACTGTACTGAACCAATATGTTCTATTCCATTTTCCTTACAAAAATTTTCCTCCGTGTGTAAAACTGAATGTCTACAACAAAAAATTAATAATTCACTTTTCATGATAAAATTAATTTTAAAATTTCTCAACTGCCAATAAAGTTCTGTTACTGTAGGAGTTGAAGATCTATTAAAACTTTTCTGTGTAAAGTAATAACTTATTACTATCATCATCATAATAATAAGTTAATATTAGTATTTTCTTATTACTGTTCCATGAAAATCAATACATTTTGGCCATTCACGTTTACAACGAGTCCAAGGTAATTCGTAAGAAAAAGATGCGAAAAAATATTTGGATGCGTAAACCATAAACATTATATAATACAATGACGTATAGATACAAACAACTAAACTAGCGATTGCAATGCCTACAATAAATAAATTATAATTAATTAATTAATTTTTAAATATCATCATAATAATTCTTATAAACCTTTGCATGCAGGTGCAAAACTAAAAGCTGAAACAGGATTACATCCACTAAATTGACCCAAAAGTGTCTCCAAATAAAAAATGGGCAATGCCAAAAGAAAAAGAACAATAATATAAGGTAAGAAAAATGCACCTTAAAGAAAAAAAATGATTAAATATATTGGATTGTAAATATGGAATATAATACCTCCTCCATATGTATGTGCCTCGTAAGGAAATCTCCAAATATTACCAAAACCTATACAATATCCTAAACAAGTTAAAACAAATTCTAATTTCCTATTCCATCTATCACGAAATGGTGTAGATAAATAAGTTTGAAAACGATCCCATCCTTTATACCATTGATATCTTATACCACCTTGATGTTCAGCCATATTTGAACAACTAACACTACAACTATTGTTTCAATATTGTTTATTCAAATATTTATTTGTTTATTCCAAAATTGTTACATTTCTTTTTTTTCATTCTCTACAGCCATAACGGTTCTTTTCAAAGCTGTTGCCACTGTCAAATCAGTCACATAATCATCAATTTCTTGAATTATTACTTCAACTCGTGCACTCCGTTTCTTTTCCGTATTTACCGCCAAATCTGCTATATTATGTACATAAACATCGTGTATTTCAGTTAAAACAGCTAATAATTCTGACGAGAGTTGACGTTGTTGACAAAATCGGTGTCTGCAACGTCGAAGTTCTTTTGAACGACGTTCACGCGACCAAAGTTGACGAATACATGTAATTTGATTAGCTCCTTCTGGTGAAAATTCCGATTCGATGTGAGATAGTAAAAGTTGAAAAAAATTGCTCACGTAGCGAATCAAAAGAGCTGCCAGTGTGGGTCGATGTAAGAACAATTCCATCATGTGTAACAAATAAGAGCCGCGTCTTAAATTAAAATTCACATTTTATATCTCAAACGTATATTATAGTACATCATTACTGTAATGTCCTCCATCTTTGCTTTAATCTTTCTTCTAATCGATCAGCTGCCAACTCCAATTGATCAAAGGTATTTGCAACTTCATCAACTTTTTTTTGTAAATATGTCACTTGCCATCTTAAAGCGGCAAATTTTGTGTTATTCAAAGGAGGACGACTCATATTTGATCAAAATGGCTGAAAATTTAGTGTTTGTTATGGCAACAATCTTATCAAATTGATTATTTAGGTCGTGTTCTTATCATAGTAAGAAATTGTCGAAAAAATGATTTATCAGGAGGTAAATGAGCAATTGTTGCGAGTGGTGATGCCGAATATTTTTTCACAGTCTCCACTGAAGATGAATTTCCAATTATTTCATTTTGTGCGCTCACTATAAAATCATGAAATTCATCTTGATCTTCAATTGCTGCTGGATACCAATCACTCGTGCATTTAAAACATTGACCAATATCCTGCAACAAATTTATTTATTTATTCCTATATTTTTTAGTATTTTTTCATTTCTTTAACCTTAGTTAATTTATAATAAACAATTGCAGCTAAAAACCAACAAGGAATTTGTCCCATTATAAAACAACTTATGATCCAAAAGAGAACTTTCATCCAAAAGTGATTCGTTTTATCATGAGTAAATGGCATTTTGGGGAATTCAATAAAATAAAAGATTAAAATTATCTGCAATCAGTAAAAAGAATTAATTAATTAATTGGTTTCAAACTTTTCTTTTTCTTAACCATTAATAATATAGGGCTGATATAATTCCAACACAATTGAATAATTTTTGGTGGATTTCTTCCAGTCATAAATAAAATAATTCTGTTTAATTTACGTTGACCGTAACATCTATTTACGGCAATTAATTCAAATAACGATATAAAAATGATTGTACAACCGTTGCTCGCTTCTTCTAATACTTGAACAACATAATATCCATTCTAAAATTAATTTGAAAAAAATCATTTCGAAATTATGTTTTTAATGTTTACTTGAGTGACGCATAAAAGGTTCATTAAAAAACAAGCGGAGCATGTGACTGCGCAGCAAAGCATTCGATTTCTTACTAGAAGATTCCAACTCTCGTACACATTTGTAATGAAATTTTCCAAAAATGCAAACTTCACATCATCATTTAGTATTATTTAATAGAAATAGAAATTACCTGACAATTGAAGCCTAAGCTGATTATAGTCAAATTAAATAAAATTATCCACAAATGAGAAGATAAAGGAAACGTCAAAAAGATTTCGGGATAAACTACGTAGGCCAACTGAGCTGCCGTAGCTTCAATTTGTAAATTTTCAATAGGAGTTGATGTTTGTTGAGAGAAATGTCCAAAACTTGTGTAAATTATAAGTGTAAAGAAAATATTCATCGTACAATTGACTATTATAATAGTTAAGGCACTTTTTAAGACACTGTCGTGAATTTTGTTAAAACTGCTGTATAAAATGTAAGGACCAAAAGAAACGCATGTGGAAAGAAAAACTTGAGACGCTGCTCCAACCCAAATCTAAAAAGTAAATTTTTTTTAAAATTAATATTTATTTTATCATATATGTATGTGACCTTAGTGTCCAATAGTTGGCGCCATGGGCTTGATAAGAAATATTTAAGACCAGATAGGGCACCAGAGTTTGTCAAGTCAATTATAAATATTAAAACAAGAATAGTAAATGGTAATAGTACAGTTAAATGAATTATCTGTAATAAGTTTTATTAAATTTAAAAATTATAAAAAAAGGCAATCTTTTCTACTTTGCTGGTTGATTTCATTCCTTGAAATGCGCAACAAAAAAGAAGCAACCAAGCCAAAAATAAACAAATTGTCAAATGTACATTAAGTGAACCCAATTCTTCGGATGAGGTCATTTTCAATACATATTTACTGAAAAGTAAATAAAATTTTATAAAAATTCTATTAATCATTCATTTTGTTGTTGATGTACTCAAAAAATTGTTTCGTTGCTGTTTGCATCGGTTTTTTCACACAATTTTTTGACAAATTTTGAGCGCATAAAGAAAAATTGTTTGATTCATGAGTAAAACAATGTTGATCAGCACCCCAACTTTGATCACATTTAGTCCAGGGTAATTTTGAATTAGTCATTGCTTGATGTATATAAAATAAACTGTAAGCTATAAAAGTATTGTAGTAAAAGCAAATAAGAAGAGAAAGCAAAGTCATTGCAATACCAACACCTAAAATATATAATAAATTTTTAAATTATTTAATAATTAATATAAATTCTTACCTGAACAGGCAGGTGCGAGTGAAGCAAATACTTGAACTGGCCCATGACTAGAAAATTGTCCAATTACAATCTCCAAGTAACATAATGGAAGACCAATTAGAAACAAAAGAATTATGTAAGGAATGAGAAATATGACTGCATATAATAATAATAATTGGAATCATTATACTTTTTCTTTTCTTTTTTTTTTTACATATTTTACCTCCTCCATGAATAATAGTCATTGATGGAAATCTCCATAAATTGCCAAATCCAATAGAAAAACTGATACAAGTGAATAGAAAATGACGTCGTCGATTCCAAATTGGTCGATGATGAACGTCAATTTGAGATATTCTAGCCATCTTTTATTATATTGTTGTTGTTGCCACGTGGATATTGTACGTTGACATTCTTTTTATGTGGCAACTTGGTCAGTCGATTTGAACTGCAAAGGAAGAAATGCCTTTTAACTTACCTAAAATGAAAATGCCTTTACCAGTTGTGGTACCAGATTCAGCTGCTGCAACTAATAAAGCCGTGGAGAGAGGACATTGGGGATCTAAAGCTGAATTTGTTTTGTCATGCGTTGGAATGTCAGTTGGAATGGGAAATGTATGGAGATTTCCTTATCAAGCTTTTAATAACGGTGGAGGTATATATTAATTTGAAACAAATAATTTGAGAAATTACTAAATGTTTTTGCAGCTGCTTTTTTATTTCCATATTTAGTTCTTTTATTTCTAATTGGAAAACCAATGTATTTTGCTGAATGTGTTTTGGGCCAATTTTCAAGTTTAGGCCCTGTAAGTGTATATAAA